>JAHKKF010496247.1:0-23883 GCA_019740295.1 Labeo calbasu | reverse complement strand
ATCCCAGCCGAGGAAGAAGGGTCTTATCTAGCAAAACGATCGCTTAGTTTCATTTAAAAAATACAATTTAAGAACTTTTTAATCTCAAACGCTCATCTTGTCTTTCTCTCCCTGAACTCTGTGTATTCTGACTCAAGACAGTTAGGGTATGTCGAAAAACACCAATCGTATTTTATCCCTCAACTTCAAAAATCATTTCAAAATCATCCTACACCACTGCAGAAGTACCGACCCAGTCTTTGCAAAGTGAACATGCAAAGAAGATTCAACACCCTTAACAAAAAAGGTAAAACAGCAATATAGGACAATTTCGAAGTTGAGGGTGAACATGAGATGGGAGTTTTTCGACATACCTCCTTTAAATTCCAACCCTGCTCCAACGCAACTGTCTGTAATTAAGTAGCCCTGAACACCCTGATTAGCTGGTCCAGATATGTTGGCTTAGGGTTGAAGCTGAGTTCTGCAGTATAGTAGCTCTCCAGGAGCAGTGTTGGAGACCACTGTTAAAGACATTTGTTGATACAGAATTGTACCACAAAACTTGGCCAACGCCTAAAAAGTGAACATAGGATAATTTAGATACTGTTCAATTTGGCATGCCGTTCCGAATCTAACGAGACCAATCTTATTATTTTTGCCCAAACTAGTCAGAAGTTATAAGCAGAAATGTCAATATTTCTTCTTTTGAGCAGTAGGTGGTGCTGTGCTGAAACCACTTATGTGCCCCCAGGTCAGGCTTGTTATAATACATACCAAGTTTAGTCAGAATCCACTTAAGGGCTGCAGAGATATAGCTCATGTCCTTTTGCACAAACTTCATCAAATTCATTAGCGCAATTTACGAAATTGGTTTGGTATATCAAAAAGTTTTTGATACGTTTTTACCAGAATGCTCTGAAGATTATCTGAGCCAATCTTGTTAAAAACTGTCTAGGACAAGTTTAAAAAAATAGATGTTTTGATGTTCAGAACTTATTAGCAGAAACATGAGAGTAAATTTGGCCTGTTGATGGCGCTATAGAGTTTGAAATAGAGACTCCAAATTTGTTATGGTTAATTATGAAACTATCCGCTATCCGTGTGCCAAATTTCAGAACTTTCTCACAAGCTATTCTAAAATATTCATAAGATTCATAACAATACATTAAAGCATTTGGAAAATACAGTATTTTACTACAAATTTTGAAATGGTCCATGCTACTCCGAATCTATTAAGATCACTTTTATGATTTTTGGTCAAACTGCACAGGAAATTTAAACAAAAATGTCAGTTTTTTTTTTATATCTTTTGATCAGTAGGTGGTGCTGTGCAAAATTAAAAATGGCAAAATATCTTGACCTGTAGAAATGTCAGTTTGGTATGCAATTGACTGCATGACCAAGGAATCAGAGGGGGAAAACAAAGAATTTTGCTTCTAGACCTCATGGTTCCAAAGTTATTATCAGAAATATGAGTGTAAATTTGGCCTACTGGTGGCACTAGAGAGTTTTAGTTAGAGACTGTTTTGCTTTGTTTAATATTGAGACGGTCATCTATTTGCCAAATTTTATAACTTTCCCACAAGTGGTTCTATGGGCTGCCATAGACTCCCAGAGCGGAAGAAGAAGAAGAAGAAAACGGATACAATAGGTGCCGAAGCACCTTTGGTGCTTGGCCCCTAATAAGTAACCAAAACATATGGAAAATATATATTTATGTAAAATATACATTAGCAAAAAAAGACACTTGTTATATAATTTTGGAACATTTGTGCATTTAAACATATAAATGGTGTTTATTCTGATATATAAGACTGCAATACAAACTGATCCTTACAAAAACAATTGTTACCAAAAGCTGTTTGTCAACATCGACTCTCAGCAGCCTATTGACAGCCATGGAAACAGTGATGTCCAGGCTCCTCCGTTTCACAACTGAATGACTTTCAATTATTTACTAATGAGCAGTTTGCAGACTGTGCCCAGCCATCTGTCTCTAGTAAGTGTGAGGACACGATTGTATTCTGTTGTATTGTCTGTCAAAATGTTCATCAGTGAAGTGTGCACAAGAGCTGATCCATTGCTGATGAGGGCTGATCTGACTCCCGCCGCTGGGGATGGATAAAAATGTAACCTAATTTAATCACCAGTTTCACTTTGCAGCATCTTTGCAGAATTTGCTGGTGTAAATCTGATATTTTCTTTCCTTAATACAGCATCTTCCCACATAAACGTGTTTATGTCATTCCTCTGTGGGCTAATTGTTAACAGATTAAAACTGTGATTCGTTTAGATTCCAAAACGTGAATCGCCCACAGACAATTTTTTATTTTTTTTGTAAAACATTGGCGTATAAAGCATAGAAACTTTTTTTTTAATTCGCACTACATCTAGAAAAGCTGAGTACATCTGGTTGAATGGTTGACGGTACCATTATTTAAAATGAGTTACTGCATTGACTACCACTAACTACTTCTCTGCTGAGGTTTAAATAAAAGTGCTCTCATAACACAAAGAACAAGCAAAAAATGTCCTACTTGCTGGTATATCAGATGCATATAGTAGATATTCGCCCAGCCATAATTTTGCAGTATGTTTTAATGTGCTGTAAAATGCCCTCAGACTTCTTCGTAAAGGCAGTGGCGCCTTTGCTTTGGCATTTTTGTTGTCTTTTTTTAAGTTTTCCTGCAGCAGCAGTGGGCAGAGGGAGGCTGACCTGCTGGGGTCAGTGTGTGGGTTTACTGAGCTGTTCAGCTCTTTTCCATGAGATGATTCAAGCTGCTACTAACATGCTCCTCTATGCTTTCCCTCCCATTGCTTTTGCCTCGAAGGACAAGTTATGAAAGCCTCTCCTTACCTACCATGAGAACAAAAATGATACCTCCCACACACTGCTGAGTTGTGTAACATTTAGCGCTATGAGTTTAGGAGGTGTTTGAGAACATATAGATGGAGTGGACGCTGAAAAGTGTAGATTATTTTTTTGTGTTTGTATGAAATAAGGTAAGATTCATCTGTTGTCATCCAAAGATCCCTTTAATGCTTAATGGCCAAGTTTTGGAGGACATATATCTCATAGAGAGGTTTATTATGAGTCTGTCACAATGCTGTCGCTATGAAATACTGGCCGGCTGTGTCCTCAAGACCTAATTCATAGAGTAACCTGGTCATAACTACTGGGCTTTGCCTGTTATGTGGGTCAGTTTGGACCGGGAGGCTCCCTGACTGTCTCTGGAGGTTTGTTCTATAAAAAAGCCATTCATTACTCACTTGTCTCTTGTACATTTTGCAGCGATGGTTGGGCGGACCGCTATGATGTCACTGATGGGTTCCAGAGGGAGGCAGCTGGGGGAATCACTATCAAGCTGCAGTCTGCTTACGTCACGTGGTTTGATGACTACTACCTGAACCTGCAGCCGGACACGAACCTCCGCAACCCCTGGTTCACTGAGTTCTGGCAGCACCGCTTCCAGTGCCGGCTGAAGGGACATCCTCAAGAGAGCACCAAATACAACAAGACCTGCACCAGTGAGTAAATCATGATCTCTGACCATGTCACAACCACAGCTTACATGAGTTTGGGAAAACTTTTTTGGAACTCTGTTTTTTATTAATTCATCTATCCATTCGTCTGTCCATCAGTCCATCCTATTTATCTACCTTCATCCATCCAAACATACATCTATCTGTCCTTTTCTCAATTCATCCATCCATCAATCCATTTTTCTCTCTAATATATATGTGCATCCATCCATTAATTTATACATCTATACTTTTGTTTGTGTGTTCATCTCTCCATCCATCCATCCATCCATCAGCTCATCTATTCATTCAACTGTTCTTCATTCATTCAGTCATCTATCCATACATGTACTTGTCCTTCCACTGTTGTATTTACTCATTCATTCATCCATCCATCCATCCACCCATCATCTGTCCATCCAAATATGCATCCATCTATCCATTAATCAATAATTTCATCAGTTAAGCTATTCTATTCATTCATCTATACATCATCCATCCATCAATCTGTTGATCTGTTCATCTTTGTATACATTTGTCCTTCCAATATTTTGTCTCTTTTTCATCCATCCATCAATCTTTCATTGCATTATTTCATCTATTCATTCATGTATACATCACCTAATAATCTATCAATATATTCATCCATCTGTACATCCATTTGTCTTCCAGTACTTCATCTGTCCATCAATCTATACATTCACATATCTATACATCAATCTTTCATTCCATCAATTCATCTATTCATTCATTTATTCATCATCCATCCATCCATCCATCCATCCAGTCACCCATTCACCCCTCCCTTCACCCATCCATATATTCATTTGTTCTTCCACTACTTAATCTATTCTTCCATTCATCCATCATTTCATAATTTGATCCATTAATTCATGTATACATCATCAATCCGTCAATCTGTTCATCCATCATACAACCATTTGTCCTTTCACTGCTTCATTGTCCACCCATCCGTCCATCTGTTTGTTCTTCCACTACTTTATCTATTTTTCCATCCATCCATCATTTCATAATTTTCATAATTCATTCATTTTTCATACATCATCCTTCCGTCAATGTTCATCCATCATACATGCGTTTGTCTTTTCACTGCTTTATCTGCCCATCCATCTATCCGTCTTTCATTCCATCCATCCGTCCATACATCTATCTTTCATTTCATCCATCCATCCATCCGTCTTACATTCTGTCTTTCATTCCATCATTCATCCTTCCATCTTTCATTCCATTTCATTCTGTCCATCTATCCGTCTTTCATTAATTCCATAAATCCATCTATCCGTCTTTCATTCCATCCATCCGTCTTTTATTCTGTCTTTCATTCAATCCATCCATATCTCCATCTTTGATTCCATCCATAATTATCCATCCATCCATCCGTCCATCCATCTTTCATTCCATGCGTCTTTCATTCCGTCCATCCATCTATCTCTCATGCATCCATCCGTCCATCCATCTCTTTCATTCCATGCGTCTTTCATTCCGTCCATCCATGAATCTCATGCCATCCATCCGTCCATCCATCTCTTTCATTCCATCCATCCATCCATCCATCCATCCGTCTTTCATTCTTTCCAACCATCCATCCATCCCTCCGTCTTTCATTCTTTCCAACCATCCATCCATCCATCCGTCTTTCATTCTTTCCAACCATCCATCCATCCCTCCGTCTTTCATTCCATCCAGTTTTCCCATCCATCATCCAACCATCCATCCATCCAGTGGATGGTCTGACTTTCATTTTATCTTTCATTCATTCCATCCATCTCTCCATTCCATCCATCCATCCTGTCTTTCAATCCATCCATCCATCCATCCATTTACTCATTCATGTCTTTCATTCAATCCATCTATCCATCTTTTATTTATTCCATCCATCAATCCCCCGTCTTTCATTCCATCCATCCATCCATCCGTCTGTCATTCCATGCATTTTCCATTTATCCATTCATTCATCCATCTCTCCATCTTTCATTCATTCCATTCATCCATCTATCCATCCAACCATCCATCCATCCATCTATCCCCCATTTTTCATTCCATCCAGTTATCCATCCATCCATCCATCCATCCATCTGTCTTCCATTCCATCAATTTATCAATATATTCATAATTCGCATTCATCTAGCCATCCATTTGTCCTTCCACTACTTTATCTATTCGTCTGTTTAGATAAAGTGTATTTGTTCATTCTGTCTTCTATCCAATGATAAATCTATCAACGAAAATGTCATCAAAAGAATTGCATAATATCAGCATATGCTGAGAAAAGCTTTCAAATAAAGATACAGACATTACTGTGGCAGATGGAAGCACTGAATAGAATGATACAAAAAGTGTCTTTAGAACTCAATATATTATTATTTCATTGTTTGTTTTCACTACACCATCTCATAGAGAAAGAGTCACTCCGACACCAGTACGCTCAGGACACGAAGATGGGCTTTGTGATCAATGCCATCTACTCAATGGCTTACGGCCTGCACGCCATGCAGAAGTCTCTGTGTCCCGGCTACGCAGGTCTGTGTGAAGCCATGCGGCCGATTGATGGAGGTAAACTCTTAGAATTCCTCATGAGGACAAACTTCACTGGTGTCTCGGGAGAAGTGGTGCTGTTTGATGAAAACGGAGACTCCCCGGGGAGGTAGGCATCGTTCATATTCTGTTCCACACACAAGTCAGAATGTGTTTCTAAACTTCTTTCAAAGAGAATGAAAACAATCTCTCGTTGATGTTATTGTGATTTTCAAAAATATGTTCAGACTGAATGGCTTTGTGAGAAAAAAATGAATGGGTTAACCGTTTCACGCCCATAACAGTGTATTTGCATGTGTTTTCCTAGGTATGAAATCATGAACTTTAAACAGATGAGTGAGGAGGACTATAGCTACATCCACGTGGGCAGCTGGGACAACAGTGGGCTGAAGATGGATGATGCGGAGATTTGGGCCAACAGCAGTGCCATCATCAGATCAGTGTGCAGTGATCCCTGTGAAAAAGCTCAAATAAAGGTGAAAAAGGCAGCAAAGGAATCTTGTGAGGAGAAAATGTGTTTTTGTTTGAAATGTGTTTCATTTAAGTATATGTGCTTATTTATGGAAGCCCGTTTCCGCCACTGAATAAGAAATTAAAAAAGGTAATTACGACTTTTTTTCTTGCAATTCTGAGTTTTTATTCTTAGAATTGTGTGATACAAATATACAATTTTGCCTTTTTTCACAAAATTGTGAGATTTAAACTCATGTGAGAAAAACTGAAACTCATAAGAAAAATTGATCTAAACTCACAATTCTGAGGAAAAAAGTCAGACTTGATTTAAACTGTCATTCTATCTTGTAATTCAGACTTTTTTCCTCAGAATTGCGAGTTTAAAAATTAAAGTTGATGTCTCGCAATTCCGACTTAATACTGTACATGCAGTTGCGAGTTTACGTATAGCTACAATTCTTAGAAAGATAAGTTTATATCTCTCAATTTTGATTGTACACATAATTTTGAAGTCAGAAATTTTGAACAGTTTTGAAGTCAGAATTCTGAGATATAAATTCTCAATTCTAGGTTTTTTACGAGTTTATATTCCACAATTCTGACTTTATAACTCGCAATTGTGAGTTTATATCTTGCAGTTCTGAAAAAAGTTAGAATTGCGAGATGTAAACTCACAGTTTCTAAAAACAAGTCAGAACTGTGAGATAAAAAGTCACAATTACCTTTTTTATTTTTTATTCAAAAAATACTAATTTATACTAATAAATTCGTACTAATTTATACTTCCACACTAATTTATTATACACTATGTACTATTCAAAAGTTTTCAGACGGTAAGATTTTTTTGAAAGACACAACTTATGTTCACCAAGGCTGCATTTATTTGACCAAAATACAGAAAAAACTGTATTATTGTCAAATGGTTTTTCAATTTCTTTTGTATTTTAAAATGTAATTTATTCCTGTGATGCAAAGCTGAATTTTTAGCAGTCATTACTCCAGTCTTCAGTGTCACATGATCCTTCAGAAATCATTCTATAATGCTTTTCTATTATCCATTTTTTTATTATTATCATGTTGAAAACAGTTGTGCTGGTTAATATTTTTGTGGAAACAACGCTACATTCTTAGCAGATGATACACAAATCTGAAAAAAAAACCACTATAAACTTATACTGATACAGGATCCTGAGCCATATTTACAAAGCAAATTTTCATATAAACATGAAGGTGGAAACTTAGGCACCCACAGCGCCTTAGCAACCACATGGCAACTACTCAAAATACACTGGTAGCCACATAGCAATGCACTAAAAACCACTTCGAACACTGTAGCAACCGCATTGCAGTGCACCACAACCACCCACAACACTTTAGCACTGTGGTGGCGGCTTGGAGAGCAAACATTTTCTTTACAGAAATCTATAACTTATATAACATGACCTCTCTGTTCTGACCACTTCAGGTTATTCGTAAGGGTGAGGTGAGCTGCTGCTGGACCTGCACTCCGTGTAAAGAAAACGAGTTTGTGTTTGATGAATACACATGTCGTATGTGTGAGCTTGGATCCTGGCCTAGAGATGACCTCACAGGTGATTCTACATCCACCTTCAGAGCAAAATGTAGTTCTTCTTGTAGTTCATCCAGAAGTCACAACACGTGATTCTAAACTTCTCAGACCAGCCGCATAAGCTTATCATCACGTACAGCAGTGATATAAGTATCTGGGTCACAGGATAACATAGGAGACCCATTTATCTCTTAGAGCGTTATTTGAGAATCTGGACCATGGCAACTTAATGCCAAAAACAGAGATTTGGTCTTGGCGGGGGTCTCCGTCAGAATGTTCCAGAATTGCTGTCAAGCGTAAGCCCTGAAGCAGCAGTCTCTCAGCATGTAGTACATTACTGAGAGCCGAGGCCACTCTGCTGTTCATGCAAGAGATTTAATGCCAATTTTCGACATTTAGTAGCAGGTGGTTTTGATTTTGAGTACCTGCAATTCTTAGGAGTATTTGGATTTCATACCAGTGTTTACAGAATTAATGCACTGTACAAAGACTCAGAGTTGCTGTATGTGTAAATATATCAATAGGTGAAATTAAAATCTTCACTATGGCAGCTGAAGTTCTAAACGTAAAAAAAAAACCCAAATTTAAAAGGATAGTTCACCCAGAAATGAATATTCCGTCATTAACTACTCACTGTCATGTCGTTAGATTACCTGTAAGACCTTTGTTCATTTTCAGAACACAAATTAAGATATTTTTAATGAAATCCAAGAGCTTTCTGACCCTGCATAGACAGCAATGCAAAAAAAAAAATGCTGTTTTTATTGCTTAAGAAGCACAGCTTATGATGCAGCTTGTATCATATTTTATTCCTGATTGAAACATGTTATTGGAGTGTAATTTGGACAAACATTTACAGAGATTTCAGAGCATGACTAAAAATAGCTGCCCAGAGGCATTACAAATATGGCTGCTGAGTACACCCACTTGCCCTAAAGGCACTTTCACAAAAGCCTTTGATAATCATGGCCATCACTTTTCAGAGTAGCTCTTGGTGTTGCTAGTTTGTGAATCTGACCTGTAAAAACAAACCAAACCTCTAGTGTCATCTGACCAACCTCATTAAAAGCTATCCAAATCAAAATCCTCATTCACTGTCTGATGCAAATCGCACATGCTAAATATATCAGCGCTTGTTGTCAGCCTCTAATGCATAATGCATGGCACTTGGTTGAACGGATGGTTTTATTTGTTTTTGCACATTTTCTTTTTTTTTCATATGGTAGTTCAGCCGCCAGTTTTACTGTGTTATCTGCATGATGGATGTTCTCCATATGATTTCTAATGTCACACATCAGTGATTCTAAATAATCATAGACATGGGCGCTATACCAACTAGCTACATTATGATAAATAATGTTTGCACTGCACATAGATACCTTATGCGGTTTAATTGCAACCACTGAAGTGGAAACATGTTATTTGAAGTTCCAGGGACAACTCATAGTAATGTCTAATTTCTAGGGCTGTCAAGTGATTAAAAGTGACAAGTGATTTTAGTCTAATTAATTGCAAATTAATATTTGCTAATAGTTGTTCATGAGTCCGTTGTTTGTCCTAAACAGTTAAACTTCCCACTGTTCTTTAGAAAAATCCTTTAGGTCTCACAAATTCTTTGGTTTTTCAGCAGTTTTGTGTGTTTGAATCCTTTCCAACAATGACTGTATGATTTTGAGATCAATCTTTTCACACTGAGAACAACTGAGGGACTCATATGCAACTAAAATTGATAAAAAAAACATGATATTTACGCAGAATAAGAAAAATGTACAAATCTTCATTCTGTTCAATAGTTTTCACCCCCGGCTCTTAATGCATCGGGTTTTTTTTTCTTCTGAAGCATCAGTGAGCATTTGAGCCTTCTGTAATAGTTGCATATGAGTATATGTCTTATTCAGGTCAGTACTAAATAAAAAATAGCATGCATTTTGTATGATCCCTCTTATTTTGGTAAAATCATTAAAATTTTGCAGATTCTGTAAGGTGTATGTAAACTTTTGACATCAGCCTATACAGTGGCATTTTTTGCCCTCATATTTTCTATTTTAGGGGCATATAACTGCATTCTAATAGGCTATATCACACAGTTAGCCATTGTCCACCATCATGTTCATCACATGGTCAACTGCATGCAATGTACGATGACATGCAGGTCTGGGACGGGGTGTTATTTTAAATCAGCCCTATTAATTAGATTAACATCTTTTTTAATTCATGTCCCACAGGCTGTGAGCCAATCCCAGTGCAGTACCTTCAATGGGGAGATCCTGAGCCAATCGCCGCCGTGGTCTTCGCCTGCCTCGGCCTGCTCGCCACCATCTTCGTCACTTTAGTCTTCATCAGGTTCCACGATACGCCGGTGGTGAAGTCCTCCAGCAGAGAGCTGTGCTTCATCATCCTGGCTGGCATCTGTTTGGGGTACCTGTGTACGTTCTGCCTCATCGCCAAACCACACGTGGCCTACTGTTACCTTCAGAGGTTGGGAATCGGGCTCTCGCCCGCCATGAGCTACTCAGCCCTGGTCACCAAGACCAACCGTATCGCTCGCATCCTTGCGGGCAGCAAAAAGAAGATCTGCACCAAGAAGCCTCGTTTCATGAGCGCCTGTGCCCAGTTGGTCATCGCCTTCATCCTGATCCTGATTCAGCTGGGTATCATTGTGGCTCTCTTCATCATGGAACCTCCGCAAGTGATCTACGACTATCCGTCCATACGCGAGGTGCACCTCATCTGCAACACCACCACGCTCGGAGTGGTGGCGCCGTTGGGCTACAACGGGCTGCTCATCCTCAGCTGCACCTTCTACGCCTTTAAGACCCGTAACGTCCCCGCCAATTTTAACGAGGCCAAATACATCGCGTTCACCATGTACACCACCTGCATTATCTGGCTCGCTTTCGTGCCAATTTATTTCGGTTCAAACTACAAGATAATCACCATGTGTTTCTCCGTTAGCCTCAGCGCCACCACTGCGCTGTGCTGCATGTTTGTGCCCAAAGTCTACATCATGTTGGCCAAACCTGAGAGGAACGTACGCAGCGCTTTTACCACGTCGACTGTTGTGAGGATGCACGTGGGTGACGGGAAAGCTGCCTCGGCCGCTAGCCGGTCTAGCAGCTTGGCTAACCTGTTCAGACGACGAGGCTCTGCCACAGACACAGTCAGGTCAGTACGAGGCCAGTGATATTTTATTAGTATTTATATTTTAGTAATTTACTACTATTTAAATTTATAAATTAATTTTTTAATTTTCAGTTTTAATTTGAATCATCATTTTTAGTTATTTTGTTATGTGCATTTGTCATTGTTATTTGTTTTTCTTTCATTTTTAATTTAGCTAGTTTTTATTTATTTATAGTTAGTAATGAATTTTTTTTTTAATCTAAATTGTACATTTTTCGTGTTTTTTTATTGTTTTTTAAAGAAGTCTCTTCTGTTCCCCAAGCTTACATTTGTTTAATCTCAAGTACAGCAAAAACAGTAACATTTTTAATATTTAATATTTTTTATATTTAAATATATTTTAGAATGTAATTTATTCCAGTGATCAAAGCTAAATTTTCAGCATCATTACTCCAGTCTTCATGTCACATGATCCTTCAGAAATCATTTTAATATTCTGATTTGCTGTTTATTATTTATTTGTTTATTTATGTATGTATTTATTTATTTATTTGGACAGAAATTATAGAAATTAATACTTTTATTTAGCAAGGATGCATTTAATTGATAATATGCATGATGCATAAAAGTGATAATAAAGACATTTATAATGTTATAAAACATTATAAAACTTGGTGAGCAGAAAAGACTTCTTTTAAAAGCATTAAACATCTTACTGTTCAAAAACTTTTGAATGGTAGTGTATTTATTTAATAATATTTTAATATGTATAATATTTAGTTTTTTATATATTTATTTATTACTGTTGTAATATTTATTTATAATATTTCTCACTTTTCTATATTTAATATTACAGCTTTTTTGAATTACCAAAAATATTAGAGGTTTAGTCAGTGATAACCCTGTATGAGAGGCTACAATAAATGCTTAGTCATATTTTCAGAATTGAGGTTATTTTAATTAGCTCTCTAAAGTTGGGAATTGACAAACATATTTTTTCCTACTTTATCCTTCATGCTTCTTTGAAACTCTTTGGTTCAATTGGATTCACGCTGAATGAATTTAAGGATAATGAGGCATGACGTGTCAATTATTTTTCATGCCAGTTTAGAAAATCCTTATTTTTATCTCTTTATAATAAGATGATGTGAAGTCACTGCTCTCAACTGCAGAAGAAGCCGCTTCTGACAAAATAAATATATAAATTAATAAAGCTCGCATTAAATCTGTTTATCTCTCAGTAATGCCTGCCAAAGGTTTGCTTTTGAGGATGAAAATGAGTTTGGACTGAAAATGAATCAACTCCCCAACTGAGCATATTTCAGAGCACTTAAAAAAAAAGCCAATATTCCCCTCGAAAGAAAAAAAAGAGCCCCAACCAATTACCCTGTATGCCTGTGAATCATTCCTGGAGCAACTCCGGAGTTATGCACATTTGGGTCGATGGGTCCCCAGGTGCATTAGGAGAACTGAAGTTGAGATTTCCTTTCTGACGTGCTGGATTGGATAAGGGGGTAACTGCATTTGGAATGGGTGGATTGGGATGGATAATGGCAGGGTCTATTCTCTCTTGCCTTTAATATGTAGTGTTACACATTAGCAAGGACGTAACAGTCGTGTGGAGGGAAGATCTTTCTTCACTTTTCTGAAAAAGATGATTCTGTGCCATGCATAAATCAGTACTAAAGTCCACAGATTTAGGGCCAGATTTACTAAACAGGACAAATTAGCGTTAAATCGCAGTTCCATAAAAGCGCCGATGGGAGGGGACAATTCTGTGTGTGATTTACTAACAATGCACAGACACAGCCAGATCATTTCCATAATGACCAGCGCAACCACCGCAATGTCTTTAAGACATGCTTTTTGGGTGTTAAACAATGGCGGAAATACCAGTAATTTGACGTGCACAAACATTAGTAAATCGCAGTGCGGGATTTAATAGTCTCCTCCCAGTAATTTTGAGTCTGAAAGGGAAGCTCCTACAAATGCATATTCAATAAGGTCAGGCACAAAAACAAATGTCCACGCCTTTTCAGCAGTAATTCTTAACTGCGTGTCTTCAGTAAATCCTGACAGTAGCTTTTTAACGCCAAATGAGGGTTTGCGCTAGCACAAGCTAATAGTAAATCTGGCCCCAAGTCATATTTTTTTTGTTGGAAGCCAGATTGATATATGCCAGCATGTCCTGTAGCGTCAAAACCGCCTGTTCATTCTTATTTTTACATAAAAGACACTGTGTTGTTATGTGGATATCTAAATGGTGTCTTGCAATAGATTAACATTGTGCTATTAATTAGTGGTGTACCATGTTATGAATAACAATACTAGTGGTTAAAAGGATTGCATAGTCAAGCAACGTAACTGACATGTTCAGTGCCCAGAAAGGTAGGAAGGACATCGTTAAAATAGTCCATGGGACATCAGTGGTCCAACCGTAATGTTATGACGAGAATGCTTTTTGTGCAAAACAAGGAAAACAAAAATAACAACAGGAGCCTGCATTCTGATGTAGAACTCAGATGTGCTGAGCCTTGTATAAAAGCAGAGGAATGCACATGTATGTGTTGTGTACTGTCATGAATGTGCTTCAAAGACTGACACGGAAGAGAAGGAATTGTTGAATAAAGTCGTAATTGTTGTTTTCTTCACGCACAGAAAGAATTCTTGTAGCTTCGTAAAATTACGGTTGAACCCCTGATGTCACATAGACTATTTTATCGATCTTACTGGGCCTTGAACGTGTCAGTTGTGTTGCTGTCTAAGCAGGGTCAGAAAGCTCTCAGATTTCATCAGAAATATCTTAATTTGTGTTCCGAAGATGAATGAAGGTCTGGAATGACATTAGGGTGAGTAATTAGTAATTGGGTCAGTTCACCCAAAAATTAAAATTAGCACATTATTTACTCACCCTCCAGGCATCCTAGGTGTATATGACTTCCTTTTTTCAAACGAATGCAATCAGAGTTATATTAAAAATTATCCTGGCACTCCAAACTTTAGAACAGCATAGGCGGGTGTTTCTCTTCATCAGTCCAAAACAAGTCTAATAAAGTGCATCTATCCAGAAAAAAAAGTGCTTCACACAGCTCCGGGGGGTGAATAAAGGCCTCCTGTAGCGAATCGATGCATTTTTGTAATAAAAATATCCATATTTAAAACGTAAGAATCACTTTAATCTAGCTTGCGCCAACATACACGGAAGCCACTCCAGGCAGATGACATTTGATGTCGGCGTTGTGCATGCGTCGCTCAGATGTGACGAACGTGACAATGGAGAAACCAAAACAAAACAATGCTCACAAAGTACAAAACGGGATCTGTAAAGAAAAATGTCGGAGGGTTTCGATTTAAGACAAGAGGAGACTGGTTTTCCTCTGCTAAAGTAAGGAAACTTTGCTTCCTTTACTCCTGTAAACAAACGTTGGTTTTCACGAGACTCACCAGCTTACGTCATCCGCCCGGAGCTGCTTCCGTGTACGACTGTTAGCGCAAGCTAGTTTAAAGTGATTATTATGTTTTAGATGTGGATATTTTTCTTATAAAAACGCATGGATTCACTACAGGAGGCCTTTATTCACCCCGTGTGAGTCGTGTGAGGCACTTTTTATTATGTATGGATGCACTTTATTGGACTTGTTTTGAACTGATGAAGAGAAACACCTGCCCATTGTCATTGATAGAGCTTGGAAAAGCCTGGATAATTTTTAATATAATTTTTAATATAATTCCAACTGCATTGCAGAAGGAAGTCATATACACCTAGGATGAAAAATTCTGTCAATGGTGGGGAAAGAGTGGGGAATGCATGTGTTTAACATGCATTTATGTATCATTTCTGAATTAATCAATCAAATACACATTGCTGTTTTATTTCCATAGTTCCAACGGCAAAACAGTGACCTGGGCACAGAACGAGAGAAGTTACAGGCCAAACCTGTGGAAGCGGATCTCGATCCATATTAAGAAAAAAGAAGAGGCCAACCAGACGGCCATTATTAAGCCCTTCTCAAAAGGCTGTGATCGGCCGCCAGACACCAGTGTGAAGCTGGCATACGACGGCTCTCAGAAAAATCAGCGCTTCCCTGTAACCTACCGCCCCCGGACACCCTCGCCGCTGCCGACCGTTTGCCAGCGACCTTCAATGCAGAGGCGCGACATGGAAGAGCGTGACGAAGAGCGCGCACAAGTGGTGGCTATACCCTCCTACCTGACGGAGCGCTTGCAGCACGGTGCCCCGGCCCAGACCTCCATCATGGATCAGATCAGCTGCGTGGTCAGTCGGTTCACGGCCAACATCAGTGAGCTCAACAGCATGATGCTGCCCGGTTCACCTCCAGGAACAGGTGTAAACACAACCGCTCCTGTCCCCAGACCCTGCTCGCCTACTTTCCGTCTCCACCCGCAAGAAAGGCCGCATCCAACCACCGTCACCACCTACGCAGACGTGGTGGCCGCAGCGAACACCAACCCCCGCTCTGCGGTCGGCATCGCCGGAGGCATCATCGCCGGCGGGAGTAGCAGGGCTTCACCCGCCAGCCTTTTTGACAGCACCTACGACTCTTCGTGTGCGGTCAGGACCACTGATTTTGAGGACCTAGGCGTCTTGACACCACCTTCGCCATTTAGAGACTCCTCCGTGGACTCGATCAGTGAATCTCCCACATCGCCAGCCTCGGAGCTGCCGTTGTGTGAGCCCTGCTCCCCGATATACGACCAGCTGGTGCTTCGGCACTACAGCCAGAGTTCCTCTTCACTCTGAGAGATTATTCGGAGCGCAGGAAGGAGACCGAGAGGCAGCTACTGAGATCCTGCATCTGCTTAGATTGCAGAACCCAGCTGTAAATGTCAAGGAGTGTAAACTCTTAATATAGAAGCACTCACCGAGGACGTTTTATGGTGCTTGGAACCCATCCCGTCCTCAAATTCCCGATCTGCGTAGGGGAAGGCACTTCACCAAACTGCTTTTCAGATAATTAAGGATGTACTCGATATGCTCTCGTGCACTAGAGCGCTTTGACAAGTTTATGGTCCTTCTTGGCAAGAAGTTCCTGATGTCGGTCAGTTTGTGTACTGCAAGTTTTAATAACATTCCAACGACGTCAATCTATACAGGTGTGAAAAATGACCAAACTCCTGCTCCAGGCGATGTCATTTTTATCTCTCTTGTTGCCTGTCAGCAAGATGCCTGAACGTCTTGCACGGTTCTTCACATACAGCGGATGCGCAAATGGTTGAATGTAGGACCAAATTAAGCCTTTGAGTGCAAAGTAGTTTGTTTAAATATTGGTCATTTTTGCTATTTCCCTAGGTTAGAGGTTGCATGTTCTGCCACTTCATATAACTTCATATAAAATAATACTTTATTATTATATTTTTAATAATAAATCAAATAGAAGGGATTTAAGGGCAGGTTTATTTAGATACTGAACAAATCTGACACTTTAATATAGACTATGTCTTTCAGATGACTGGATTTATTAACTTACATGAGCATGTCCCAGTATTACATGAAGTATTTTAATAATTAATCATTTTAATTTGAAACAAAGAATTTGAAACTCAACTATTTACACAACCATTTAAAGGTTTGGGTTCAGTAAGATTTAATAAAAAATATATATATATACTTTTATCCAGCAAGGATACATTAAACTGATCCAAATTGAAAGTAAAGATAAATGCTGGTCTTTGAATTTTCACCCAGTCATGAAAATAATTTGTTTTCACAAAAATATTAACCGTTTTCAACATTGAAAATAATATGAAATGTTTCTAGAGCATCAAATTAGCACATTAGAATGATTTTTGAAGGATCATGTGATACTGAAGACTGGAGTAACTCAGCTTTGCCATCACAGAAATAAATGACATTTTAAAATATATTAAAATAGAAACAGTTTTTTAATAATATTAAGAATATTACTGCTTTTACTGGTCAGCATAAAAAACTTCTTTCTAAAACAAAAAAAAATCTTACTGACCCAAGACTTTTGAATAGTTATGTAAATCAACAGATTATTTATACATAAAGCAATATTTATATATGAATGCAGGGCCTATTACAGAAATATAATTAATCCATTCGCAAATCATTTCCTTTTTTAATCCACTCAGGCTTTTGTTCCAAATGCATACATACAGTAGATGAGCCAAAAACAAAATTCAAACATTATTATTACACTGTGGATATGATTTTTACACACACAGGGCATTACAGTTTTTGTTGAAAAAACTGAGTTTCCCATTAAAGATAGGACTTTTGTATGAACTTTATGAAGTAATTTAAGTTGAAATGTTTAGACTTAGTAGGAACGCACATTGTATACCAACAGACATCTATTCTTTTAATCAATGTGCAGCATTCTTCTTGAATAGGTGTAATGTACTAAGGTCACATGTTTGCATGCAGAGCAGTGCCATTAGCTAAAATAAGTGCTTAATGTTCTTTTGAGAACTTTTGTACATTTTCTAAAAGTCTTTTGCATTTTTCGCTCTTTGCCTTTTCTGACAAGACGTTCATAGAATGTAGATTTCAGCCGTGTGTGTGTGCAATGTATTTTTCTACTAACTATTTGTGCTAATTCAATATGATGGTCATAGTGGATTAAGCTTTGTGACAGTGGGACGAATGTAGCTTGCAATATTTCTGTTACTTCGAGGTTTTATTTATGGTGTGGATAAGTCTTTTTTTTTTTCCTCTTCAAAGCGTGTAAAATTATTGGTTTTACCTGAGTGTTATTAAAGGGGACTCAATCACAAATGTTTTTCTTTTTTTAAGTATATAGATATAGATATAGATAGATAGATAGATAGATAAATATAGATATAGATATACACACACATGGATATAATCGCAAAATGAGGTCTTTGCAGATGCTGTGTTCCAAGACTGGAGTTTGCGTGGTTGTGTTATTTTCACAGTTTCCATGATTAAGTGTGGAATGCAGTTCCACCCCCTCTTTCGTCTCTTCCTTCATGTACTTCTCTCTCTCTCTCTTTATGTTAGGGTATATACACATGACAGATAGATAGATAGATAGATAGATAGATAGATAGATAGATAGATAGATAGATAGACAGGCAGACAGATAGATGGATGGATGGACGGACAGAGGGACGTACAGACAGACATACAGACAGATGATAGACAGACAGATAGATAGAGAGATGATAGATAGATAGATGATAGATAAACAGTCAGTCAGACAGATGGATGGATGGACGGACAGATAGATAGACAGACAGATGATAGATACACAGATTATAGATAAACAGACAGATGGATCGACAGACAGATGATAGATAGATAGATAGATAGATAGATAGATAGATAGATAGATAGATAGATAGATAGATAGATAGACAGATGATAGGTAAACAGGCAGACAGACAGATGATAGACGGTCAGACAGATAGATGATAGAGACATAGATTATAGATAAACAGGCAGACAGATGGATCGACAGACAGGGACGTACAGACAGACAGATGATAGATAGATAGATAGACGGGCAGATAGATCAAAGTATGGAAGGACGGAGGGACAGACAGACAGATGATAGATAAATAGACAAAAGGATGGACAGATAGACAGACAAACAGATAGATGATAGATAGACAGACGGACAGACAGACAGAGAGAGACAGATGATAGATAAACGGGCAGACGGATGGACAGACAGAGGGACGTACAGACAGATGATAGGTAAATAGACGAACGGATGGACAGATAGACAGATAATTGATAAACGGCAGATAGATAGATAGATAGATAGATAGATAGATAGATAGATAGATAGATAGATAGATAGATATATTTGTTTCTGTCATCATGAGTAAACAAACTCTATATGGAAGGAAATTTAGTGCACATGAGCAAACCGTTTGTCTGACAGCTGGTCACAAGTTTCCCCACGCCCTGGGCGGTGCCAGTTTAAGTTCAATGACAGATGACTAGTTAGTGTGATGAACTCTGGACACACACATGTCCTCAGCAATGCATAGCAATCGGAAAGAGCATTTGTACAAAATCCTTGTCATCGGTGATTTGGGAGTAGGGAAGACCAGCATCATCAAACGGTATGTGCATCAGACGTACTCCACTAACTACAGAGCGACCATCGGGGTGGATTTTGCGCTCAAAGTTCTCAACTGGGACTCAGAGACGGTCCGGCTCCAGCTGTGGGACATCGCAGGTAAGGGAAACTAGGCTACAGCAGTGTGTCAACGCTAAGAAATATCCGTGTCAGCATTTATTAAAAATACGCAGAAATGCAAGAAACGCAAAAAAGTACTTTGTTTTTCGGTAGCACATAACTTAACTCGCGTGATGAAATTTGTTCCGTTTAGTCACATCAATGTATTACGTTCCTTTAAAGCATTATCTTATTACCACAGAAACAATTTTCAGTCAAAATGTAATAGTGTTACTACAATAAAACTGAGAGGTTAGTCACAAGTGTCTTTAAATAACTTACACATAAAACATACGCTGTAAAAATATTGGTCCAATTTAACCCATGTAGGTTAAATTTAAAGGCCTTTTTTTATCTAACTTAATTGCATTGGTTTTATTATTTAAGAGTTTAAGGTAAAATATTAACATATTGTTAATATTATAATTGTTATTACTGTCCCATTTGTTTAGATTTTATCTAAAACTTTTAACTATTTTTAGTATTAATGATTAAATATTTTGTACACATAGTAAGAGAAAGAGAGAAAGAAAATAAAAACAGGGTAACGACAAACCATGGTTTTGCTACACTAACAATGGTTTGACCATTGTATTTGAAGTAAAACTGTGGTTACTAATTTTCGTAAGAGTTGTTTTGTAAGGTGGAGATCCGCGGAACTTTAGAGAGTAATTCTGTCAATATCAAATTAGTCCATTACAGCTTAACGTCGTTAAATTTAATGTCAGTGAGTCTTGTTCTGCTACAAAATTCCAAACCAGAAGCCTTTGCTCGTCCCTGTTGTCGTCACTCCTCACGTGTCAGGCACGCGCCGCTAAGAACTCGTTTGCCCGCTTGAGAAAGTCTCATGTGAGAGACATTGAGAGATAAAGCACACGGATGAAACTGGGGGAAAATCTCTGTAAACAAATCACGGGTAAGTGTATTTCCAGCACTTACTGTTCTCAGTCCTCATCTACGGTAATTTTCACTCTGAAACAGCACACCTGCTCAAAACAACACATTTAAAAACAAAAAGACTTAGATAAGAAACGTAAACATGGAAAACCAATGTAGTGTTAGGTCTTAAGATGTTTACTTACAGTTGAGGTCAAAAGTTTACATACACCTTGCAGAATCTGCAACATGTTAATCACGTTTATCATACAAAATGCATGTTATTTTTTATATAGCACTGACCTGAAAAAGATATTTCACATAAAAGACGTTTACTTATAGACCACAAGAGAAAATAATAGTTGAATTTAAATAAATGTCCCTGTTCAAAAGTTTAAATGAAACCTTGTAAACTTTGTAAAAAACTTTTTGAATTTGAAGATCAGGATAAATTTAACTTATTTTGTCTTCTGGGTAGCTTCTGAAGGGCAGTACTAAATGAAAAAAGTATGACATTTAGGCAAAAATAAGAAAAATGTACACATCTTCATTCTGTTTAAAAGTTTTCTTTCTCTGTTTTTCTTCTGAAGCATCAGTGAGTGTTTAAACCTACTGTAATAGTTGCATATGAGTCCCTCAGTTGTCAGCGTGAAAAGGTGGATCTCAAAATCAGTCATTGTTGGAAAGGGTTCATATACCCAAAAATGCTGAAAAATCTAAGAATTTGTGGGATCTGAAGGATTTTTCTGAAGAACAGCAGACAGTTTAACTTTTCAGAAAATCAAGGGGCTCATGAACAACTATCACTAAACCAAAAAAATAAAAAAAAACACAGCTGTAAATCCCATTCAAACTGTATACAAAGCTTTTAATCTTTCTGCCATTATGTTTGTTTGCATCACTCTGTTTAACTAACTGTGGTAATAATGATACTTTAGTGTTTAGTAAATTTTAATGAATGAAACAGCATACTTAGCAAAAGCAAACACTTTTTTTTTTGATGAAGTCTACTGCTTTTCTTTGGGTGTATGAGGCCTAATGCAATTATACAGTAGTTAGGCATTGCACCATTTTCGAAACAGGACTAAGGAATGTAAGGGTTTGTTCGTCGTCATTACTATACAGTCCCTGTTAGGACTGGCATTAAGTTAAACACTCATCCTGACATGACTCAGTTGTCATGCTTACACAGTCATAAACTCCTCGTGGGCTTCATAAACTCCACATTGCTGTTCAGGAAGTCATCTGACATACAATTTCATGAAGTGAAACATGCTGAGTTCATTTTCCTTGTTGGTGACTAATAGTTTTCTCCAAAAGCACGCACATTTTGCCAAGTTGTCAAGTTAGGTGATTGTAACAATTTCTGTAATGGCATTCCCCACTGCCTCATCAAATTTCAGTCAATGATAGCAGCAGAAACTCTTATTCAAACCTGAACATTGCATTTTGTTAATAACACATTAAAGGATTAGTTCACCCATAAATGAAAACTCTGTCAATAATTACTCAACCTCATCTCATTTTAAACCTGTAAGACCTTCGTTCATCTTCGGAACAAAAATTAAGATATTTTTGAAATTCGAGAACTTTCTGAACCTGCATAGACAGCGACACAATTACAATGTTCAAGGCCCAGAAAGATACCAAGAATATCTAAAAATAGTCCATGTGACATCAGTGGTTCAACCGTAATTTTATCACTGTGGTATGACCCTTGCTGTCTATGGAGCGTCAGAAAGCTCTCAGATTTCATCAAAAATTTCTTAATTTGCATTCCGAAGACGAAAGGTCTTACGGGTTTGGAACGACATGAAGGTGAATAATGAATGACAGAATTTTCATATTTAGGTGAACTAACCCCTTAAGCAAAGGCAAGATTTATTTAGACTTGACTAATGATTTACATAGTAATTCATTGTTCATATTTCTTTATACAACACCTGTGCTGCAATATCTCAAAAGCCCATATGGATTAACAAAACCAGCACAGCATTTCTTGTTTTCGTGGTCCATTGAGTGCGAAGCAGACTGCTGTCAGACCCACGGAGATCAACACGCACCTCCTGATTCTAATTTTGAACAAATAACAGAACAAACCGAGAGAAACAGCTGTCCTAGGGAATGTTGTGTAATGCTGGCAGCCCAGTTGAGTGGCTGCAATCAGAGTCAAGACAAGAGAAAGGCTCACAGATGGAATGTGCCATTAGCTTGAAAAAAATCTGTAGTAACAAGCATTTTCGACCGAATAAGAACAACAGGAAAGTTTGCTGTGGATACTGGTCGATGTGCATTGTAGAACAGTCCATGCACAAAGAATTGTAAAGAGTCATGTGTTCTTCACTAGTAGATTCATTATATTAAATGTAATCATGCCAGATTTATCCTGGCACAGGGTTTTTATTAGAATTGAGACCATGAGCTGCTACTTAAAATGTTTTACTATGTATAAGCAATTTATGCATGCAATATACATTAGTGTTTAAAAGTTTGAGGCCTTTTGTTAATACTTTAAAGAGATTCTGTCATTAATTACTCACCCTCATGTTGTTCCAAAGACCTTTGTTCATCTTCGGAATACAAATAAAGGTATATTTGATAGCTTTCTGACCCTGCATAGACAGCAACGGAGCCACATTCAAGGCCCAGAAAAGTAGTAAGAATAGTCCATGTGACATCAGTGGTTCAACCGTAATTTTACGAGGCTACTGGCTTGTCGTGTTGTGCTTTTCCCAGTTGTTTTATCTTTTTTTTCTCCCTCTCCACTTTCTCATCTCTGCTCTGGAAGGTCAGGAGCGGTTCGGGAACATGACACGGGTTTATTACCGGGAGGCCATGGGGGCGTTGATTGTTTTTGATGTTAACAGACCCACCACGTTTGAGGCTGTCTCCAAATGGAAGGAGGATCTGGACTCAAAATTAATACTTTCTAATGGCCAGAGTATCGCCACAGTGCTCCTGGCCAATAAGTGTGACCAAAATAGAGACTTTCTGACTAACAACAGCCTGAAGATGGACCAGTACTGCAAGGAGAATGGATTTGTGGGCTGGTTTGAGACATCTGCTAAGGTAAGGCATAACATTTTGCTATGATTTTAGATGAAGCAACAGTAATGAGAACTTTTGTTTCTGTCTACACAAAAAAAAAAACAATAGTACCATGGTGTAGTGATGGTTTCGGATGCTAATACCGTGGGAATTTGATATATGCCAGTGTAGTATATTCACTAATTAGGGCATTCATGTACCATGGGAATTAAACAATTAAAAAAGACATTTTTAGACATGGTATCAAGGTAATACGGTTTTGTTTGTTTGTTCTTTTATATGTACTTTAGTATTCTTTGGAGTGCCATGTAAATACCCTGGTATATAAATATTGTAATCATTTATAGTAAATTCTATGGTTTACCATCTTTTTACTTTGTGAACTGACTGATTCAACAACTTTACATCACCCAAAAAATTACAATTCTGTCATGAATTGCTCACCCTCATGTCGTTCCAAACTTGTAAGACAAGTTAAAACAAATTTAAGATATTTTTGATGAAATCCGAGAGCTTTCTGACCCTGCATAGATACAGTCCCTGACAAAAGTCTTGTCG
>JAHKKF010496245.1:0-68052 GCA_019740295.1 Labeo calbasu | reverse complement strand
TTTCTTATAATCAATCTCAAGCTTGCATTCAGATCTGCCTCGTCACACTCGATTATCTATAGAAGTCCTATTTTTCTGTGTTCAAATGTTCAATACTCTGTTTCATACTGATGTACTTCACAATACAGAAAAAAGATCTGTTCCTACTTCCGTTTCATTGTGACTTGAAAACAAAGACAGTTTGCCAGTGAAGTTAGAAAAACAATAGCTCAGTTTGATGTCAATCTTTCAGCAAATAGCGTATAATGATTCTAAGAATCAACTACAGTATTCACAGGAAGTCCACAGATGTGATTTTCACCGTCAGAGAAAGAGCCTGGAGGTGATCTGCGATGTAATAAAAGTGTGCGCACATGTGGTTTCCATAGACACGCTTCCATCAATCACTTCAAGTAATCAATCAAATCCCAAGAGAGAGAACAATGCTTTGTGGATATGGGAAATGCCCTTCCTGTCCACTTCATTGTCAAATCGTTGAGAAAAATGACTGCCAGAGGCAACAGTCAAGTGTCGGGGGTTGATGATTGGTAGCAAGCTAGGCCCTCCGAATCTTATTAGAATCAATAACTCAGACTTGCCGCAAGATATATTAAACTTATTAGGTTAAGATAAAAGATACATGATAAATGATCCAGATTGGAGACAAATTTGCATGAAGCGGAAATTGTTATCTTATTTTCTTCCCTGTTGTGATGTATACCTGAATTTATTTTTCCATCAGGAATTGATAGGATCGTTTGCTATTTTGCCACATGAGATCAAGTGATTATGAGATTACATTATATTGTGTGTGTGTGTATATATATATATATATATATATATATATATATATACATATATATATCATAGACTGTAAAAAATATGGATGTAGTGTCCGTGACGTCACCCGTAGGTTTCTGAAGAGCATTTTTGAAGCTCTTAGTGGGCGGGAGTCGACCGTCGCCATCTTGGAATCACGTCACTGCACGTCACTCCCAGATAATCAAAAATGGGCAAAGAGGCGGGACGTGGGTGGAGCTGGTTGCTGAAACCACACCCGCCTAGCGTGACGGTGGTGACAGCAGCGGCAATCCACCTGTCACTCCAGTGGCCACGCCCTAAATTATGCCCAACTTTAAGGTTTAATATAAATTAAACGGATGAGTTATAAAAAATTCACCCCCCTCACAGTTGACATGAAGGGCAAAATTAGCTATATAGACTAAAACCACTTTTTGTACCAGGCTGTAAACATAATTGTTTCTGCTGTAAAGTTGGGCATTTTAACATGGGGAGTCTATGGGATTGACTCCCTTTTGCAGCCAGTCTCTAGCAGCCAGTCGATGAATTGCAGTTTTAGTCACTTTAAGAGGGAAACCGGGAGAATATATAAGAGCTGTCTGTTTAATGCGTTAATTAATTAATTATGAAAAAATAACGCAATTTAAATATTGTAACACAGTTAAAGCACTGGTCCCGCCCGCCGGGCCTGTACATCATCTTATATTTTATATAGTTGACGGTTTACAAATTTGATGCAGGGCAACAACTCCACAAATGCAAGTATGCCCTAAAATTAAAGATATTGGTGAAAAAATGCCCCTGTATGTGTTTTGTCTCTTACTTATATATATATATATATATATATACATAAATAATTTTATCAAATATCATACAATATCACAAGGGCAGCAAGAGCAATATGACACAAGTACTGATTTTGTCCCAATCTATCACAAGCTTAAATGTGATTTTATACAACAGTTCAGTAAATAAGAAGTTGATATTGTGTTATATTTTGAACACAATATTATGTGCTTTTGCTCATTTTTGCAGAGAACTTATTACCTATTACCTTTGAAGCCACAGCAGAATTTTTGCATGTCTCAGAGCAACACAGCGGTGTTTAGTTTCTGAATGAATCCGCATTTTGAACGAATGGTGTGAATCAATGATTCAAGGCCCATTCATAGAGGCCCTGTCCCAAATGGCACCCTAAACCTTTGTGGTCTTACTCCGAGTCCGCACTTTCGTGACATAATGCTGCTTTGACTGTGGGATAGAAGTCTGCTCAGCTCGGCAGAAGTGCGTACCGAGGGCACATAACGGCCGCAAAGGGGGCGCTCACGAGTGGCGCGGTGGGCATTGTAAGTCCGTAAGACCGCAAGTGCACATGAAGTGTTCCATTTTGGAACAATAAAAAGACATTAACACTGGTTATTAATGACTTTCATTGTATGAACAAAAATGTTGAGATGTTTTTCAAATTATCTTCTTTTATGTTTCATAGTTTACATTAGGCCGTTGCAGCCTGAATGTTTATGTGTAATAAATTTTATGTTGAACTAAAATATTTAAACATCAACTGAAACATCATGTAATTAATTAGATTAAGATTAATGTATATTATGTGCATGGCTAAATTCTTTAAAATAAACACCACCAATTTTCATAAAAAAAAAAAAAAAAAAAAAAAAAATTCATTTCATTTCAATTTTCATTAGCGTAGTAAATATTATTAACTCCATAAACATATATGCACCTGTTTATGTGGTGCGCGATGCTTCATTTCTGGACTGTCCCCTTTGGAGGAGGAGCTCTGCTGTCGAAGCCGAGCGCCACTTCCAGGCCAGTCAGGTGACGATGACATCACAGTGTTATTAGGAGGCCGTGGGTAGGGGGTGGAGTTCAATAGATTGGGTGGAGTTCGTCCTCTGGGTGCAGTCTGTGTGGGTGGTGGCGGCTGGTCAATCCGCCGCTGAGGACCAGCGCTACTCTGCCGTGGAACCGTAGGCTGGTTTCCATGCTGCGCGTCGGTTAGCGATAGCTGTCGTCTCGAAAAGTCTCCCGAACGCCTCGCAAACTCCTCCCCCACCGAAGCCCCCTGAGTCAGGAACGTGTGTTTGGTTCCTCCAAGCCCCTCCTCATTGTTGCTATGGGAACTGACAGAGCTGTGACACTCTGACCCAGAATCTCCGCTCGCGTTCCCTCTAGCTGACACGGGCAACCCTGCTGCCATCTGGTACACTGGATTCTGAAAAGATAGCGGGGCCAAGAGCTGTGTAGGCCTGCCTGGGGCCCCTTCTGCTCCTGGGGTAGTGGGAGTCTGTCCTGGCCGGTGAAGAGTAGGGCCTCCAGCAATGTTGCCTTGGGGAGTCCGTGCATTCCAGGGAACCATGGCACCCTCACCTAAACCTTCTGAAGTGATCCCTGCAGGGATGGCGATGGGTTCTAACGCCCTGGCTGCTTCCTGCAGGTCTACCATGGACAGGCTCTTGCCGCCGTTGGCCAGGCCCAGCTCTGGTTCGTTGGCCTCGGAGTAGCTAGAGCTGCGGGCAGGAGAGCCCTGGAGGCCAGAAGAGCGTGTGACGAAGAAGAGGTCTTTGTTTTCAGGGGTGGGGGAAGGAAGGCGAGTGAAGTCCATTGGGCTAGTAAAGCGAAGAGATGAAGACAAAGACCAGAATAATTAAAGCACAGTATCAGTGAACAGTACACAAATAGCTCTGTTCCAAATCTTGCACTTTAATTTTAGCATTTTAAAGGGAGCCCCGGGTATTAAAGGAGAAGTTCACTTCCATAACAACAATTTACAGATCATTTACTCACCCCCTTGTTATCTAAGATGTTTATGTCTTTCTTTCTTCAGTTATAAAAAATTGTTTTTTGAGGAAAACATTTCAGGATTTCTCTCAATAAAGTGGACTTCTATGGTGCCCACGAGTTTGAACTTCTAAAATGCAGTTTCAATGCAGCTTCAAAGGGTTTTAAATGATCCCAGCTGAGGAAGAAGGGTCTTATCTAGAAAAACTATCGGTTATTTTCTAAAAAAAAAAATGTACAATTTATATAATTTTTAACCTCAAATGTAGTTCACACAGAGCTAGAAAAGATAAGCGTTTGAGGTTAAAAAGTTGAAAACTACAATAGCTACTGAAATAGCTTATAAATGGCAGAGACAAGAAACGCTAGATGCCATCCTGGCAGAATGTAAACATGTTGATGCTTGTCATGACGCCACAGCCACTGAAGGAGTTTCTCAGCGTGGATTTCACTCGATACTGGGGGGTGAGGGGGTTACGGCATTTGGTTTAATTCAACGCTTATATCCATCGCCACCTGTAAGCTCTTTCAGTAGTTGTGATCACTGTATCAGTATTTTATTTTCCAAGTTGTTTTTTATTTAGAGTTGTGTTGCAGTAAAAATAGCAACAGGTAGCGTCAGTTGCTAACAGAGTGCTACCATTTCAAGTCAGTGAAATATTGGTGCCCCCCATAGTCCAAAATCTGTATGAAACGATGTGGATTTTTTAAATAACGTAAATCTTTCTTGGGTTTTCTACTACATATTTCAAAAAGAGACATATTTTATGTTATATTAAGCTATACAAGTCTTCATACCCGGGGTTAAAAACAATGTATTTAAAATACAATTTAAAATACTTTTGTCCCTGTTTAGATTTTGCTAATGTTGGACTTTCCTGGTTGAAGGACATAATTTATGAACCATAACCTGCCCAACGGACTAGTTAGTTGATGTGTGTTACTAAACCCTGGTTAGCATGTTGCTAAGATAACACCTTTATACTCTAACAAGCACAAAATGGCCAGCACACACAAATACTGGTTAAAATGATTATATTTAACTGACATTATTCAGTACATTTTGAGAGCTTAGTCTGTGGATTTTATACTGAGCTTACAGCAATGCAAACCCACAAAGGATTGATGCAATGCTGTCCAAGATGGTATCTTAGAAGTCAGCATAATTTTGCTGCTGACCTTTTGGAACAGCATCGGGAATACACCTGATGTCTTAAAATGCTGCCTACCTACTGCGGTCAGATCATTACGTTTAGGAACAGAGCTATTATCTATAAACACATCAGTAACAAGACCCTCATAATATATAAGTTAGTGTTTGAAAAACAAAACGTTTCATAACCCACAAATATTTCTCAACAGTTCCAGACAGGTATAAAACATCAGAGAGAATGCAAAGTTATTATGCACCTCTTTCTGTCCTTACTTCCACCCAGACTGTGTTTATTGTCTGGATATTTGAAAAAAAAATGCTAATTTATTTCATCATAGTCTCCGTCCAGACACCAACCAACAAGCTTCACTCGTTGCTTTCTCCTTGCAGCCTCCATCGCTTTTGATCCCCCAGTATATTTATCTTCCCTTTCCCTGAATGTGTGTGTGTGTGTGTGAGAACTACAATTACAGGCCTCTCATTCTCTCTGACTCTCATAAATGTCGGTAGGGAATTAGCAGCGAGCTAGACAGATAAAGATGAGCCGCTCTCTTTAGAAGAGCAGTCTGCTGGATAAAGTGAGGGCACACTCTTAAGAACAGGAACGAGGACAGTCTTTGTGGCTGAAAGTGACGGATAACGATGAGTACGTAAGCAATATAGCTGTACTTCACAACTTTGTTTAATTACCTAAAGCTGATGTGTTGGAATACCTATTCATCATGAAATCTACAGCATGTTTTTTGCATAACCGTGTACAATTATAGCCATACTTGATTCTGATTGGATCTGATTCCTGGCTTACCCTGGTAGGTCGCTGTCGATGGCCATCTTTTGTAATCCACTGGAGATGCTGCATCCAGGGGCAGGAGGGGACGGCACACGATCAGAAGGAACGCTCATCTGTATGTTCGGTGGGTTTGTTAACGCTCCATGTACGTCCCTCAGTATTCTAGGTAACGGGCCAAGCTTGGAGGTAGCACTCTGAGGACAGAGATGCAAGATTTCATTGAAAATAAACACATACCCCAAAGATCTCTGATATCTGTGCAAGACTCTATTACTCCTACTCTATTATATATTAAAACTTAATTTTTGATCAGTAATATGCATTGCTAAGAACTTCATTTGGACAATTTTAAAGGTGATTTTCTCAGATTTTTTTTTTTTTTTTTCATATTCCAGATTTTCAAACAGTTGTATCTCGGCCATATATTGTCCTAACAAACACTACATCAATGGAGAGCTTATTTATCCAGCTTTCAGATAACGCATAAATCTCAATTTCAAAAATTTGACCCTTATGACTGGTTTTGTGGTCCAGGGTCATATATTTTTGATCAAACAAATGCATCCTTGGTGAGTGTATGAGACTTCTTTCAAAAACATTTAAAAATCCTAGCATCTTTTGAGAAGTAGTGCGTAAAGCTCACCAAGATAATTATAATTTAACTATATTGTATTCTGTAAATTTATGTTTTATGACAACTTCATGAAGCCCCAATTAAAATTTGTTGGAAACGAACTTGCTTCATGTATTTATGTGACAAAAATGAAGAACCACTTATGACAGGAGACACTCTAGCTGCACACAAGCTTTTTACTCTCTGATCTTTTCCAAAAGCATTTAATAATGGAACAGGCAAGACCTAGATAAATTCAAATTTGACTGATTTAAATTTTTGATAATTGGCTGATTCTGTGACGTTCCGGTTGGCTGAATCTCTCTGGCTTTAAAAGAATTATGTTTCATAATCACACCATGTTCATCGATATATGGCTACAAATTATTAGTGACATATCAATTAACAGTTCTTATGCACATGGATCCCAGCAGGCAACTGTGTCTGACCACTGTATGCCCACTATCAGTCTGTGCCAGCCTTAGGGACTAATGGACTTCTCATGTAGAACTCAAACACTGAGAGGGCATAAGCTTTCAGAGCATGTCCACCTAACGTGATCTGAATAATTCAACATAAAGTGCTGCTATGAGAATATTCAAGATTTAATTAGTAATGTTTATATAGTTGTAGGCAGTGTCTGTGGTGTACCGGCATATAGGCACAGGCTGCAGATTATTTTGCATGACTGCAAGTTTTTATTTAGTGTGAAAAATCTGAGCAAATACAACAGCTAGGCCATATTTAGCATTCGAGAAGGAGGAGGATTAGAAGATAATGTATAAAGTAAGACATAAAGAAACAAACACATGGGGAACGCATCTTATAAGGCCTGAACATGAAACGCAACAAAATGGAGGATTTTAAAGTCTGACTGTTATAGCCTGAAGGCAACTGCTCACATCAGTCCACCTACTCAAAGAACAGAAAACTGGAGCACAACTTTAGAACCTTCTGTGGCATCAGTGATAAACTGCCGTGTCACAGTGCTATCCTGAGTTCACCTACCATTCAACGACAAACAATGCACTGAAGACATGCCTGACCATCCAACCTGATCTCACAGCAATTCGTGCATCATTTATGAGGTGGCTAATTTGTACAAATTCACATGACCTCACATATGATTTGTCAAAAATCTCATGTATTTTCCGTAGGAATTTGTACGAATTACCACACCGAACCCCGTCCATAAACCTACCCGTCACAGAAATTAGTACGAGCGAGGTCGCACAAATTCATACAAATTAGCCACCTCGTTCAAATTGGTTGTGAGATACTGTTGGACTCATCAGTGAATAAATCATTACTGCTTTACATATCATTTATTTGCTTTATAGGACATTAAGTTATATATTTAATAGCGCTGTCAAAAATAGCTTATATTTATATTTTATACATATGCTTATATAAATATTTAACGCAGTTAACGTAGGGGCGGAGCTACTCACAACTGCTGCTTCTGGCTCTTTTTTCTTGACAATAAGTGTGTTTATTTAGTCGCATAATGTCTTTACGACCTCATTAAATGGGAGACTTTTCAGACGCTCACTCTAACTTCACTTCAGCGCCAGGTGCTAGTCAAACGTTCAGCAACGGCAGAAGAAAAAAAGAAGAAATCAATAACTTTTGTAGCTTTTAAGGATTTATTTATATTTAATGTAGTATTTAGTGTTTGATAACTTTATTCAGTTTCTGTATTTTTCCTACTTGCTGAAGGCCTCAGGTAAATAGCGGATTTATGTGAAGATTATGATTGATTGACAGCTCTAATATTTAACTCATTGGACAGTTTTATTAAACATCAAGTATGAAACTACAAAACTTTGCAAAATTTGCTTAAAATGAGAGTTCTTTTTTTTTTTGCCAATGTCAAAAAATAGTAGGATATCCACCTTATTCCTATGGCCCATGATGCTTTGTGTTACGCTGTAAACAATCAGATAACATCATTCTACTCATCCTTCAACAATTGAACATTAAAATGATATTTAAAAGTGTAAAAGGATAAACAAGGTACTTCTAACAGACTATGAATAACCCCAAAAGCACAATTCTTTCCATAACAATAACGGACGGGTGAAATATAACTGTAGTAATACATATCTGTATTATGTAGTAACATGATGTAGTAATTATTATTTCAGTCTTTTTGAATGGAAGTTTCCCAAACTGGAAGTGCCCCTCATAATTCAAAACGCAGTAGGCTCGTCAGGAATAAGGTGGATATACTGTTTTTTTCCTTTCCTTCCAAAATACTGATTTGAAAACAATTTTTGCAGTGTTTATGCAGGTCTGAAGTGAAACAGCATTCTTGCCTAAAATCTCTACACCACAAAAACAATCAAATGGAACCAAGTGGAACCAACTGTTAGGTGAACAGACTAACCTGGTCCATTTGGGACACCACCTCAGCTAGAAGCGAGTGCAAGGTGGAGAGCTCACGGCCGAGGTCAATATAGCCCTCGAAGCCTGCAGTATTTGAGATGGTCTCTGGGTTGGAGATCTCCAGCAGGAAGCGCTGCATGTTGGTCCACTCCTGCTCCAAGAACTGATTCATGAAGGACATGTACTCCTCCTTATTACCAAACCTGACAGAAAAGAAGAATAAGAATGACTCGCTGATGCATTTAATAACTTAATTAACCATGCTAATGACTCTACAATCACAATTATATCTATTAGCTTCAATACATTCTTATGAATGGTATTTTGGCTCATAAAAACATGACAAGCTATTAAACTGAGGCGTTTCTAAACTCATTCGTCAGCTCCGTCATGAAACATTAAAACACTCTCTCCCTACTCAATCACACACACTCACACTGGAGTAAATCGAATCCTTACTTGGTGAAGTTTGCGAGGTTCTGTGTAACCTTGGCGATAAGAGTGAGTGTGCGTGCAGTGCGGTCGTCTGGGTACTCCTGCGTCAAGTTGAAGAGAGACGGCGACATGATGGCCGGACACAGAAAACGCAGAAACAATGATGCGCTGATAAGACGCTCGCTGATATCCGGCCGCCCTCGGTTACCACATTCCTGTCTCCACGACGCAAACACCTCCTTTAGTTCCCGAGGAAACACACTGTTGAGGAGTGGAGAGTTAAACATTGAATTTAGATGAAAAAAAAAATGGACAAAACTGCAAACAGTTATTTTTACTAGTAAGTAGTTTCACAAGCTAGAAGAGGGAAAAACAAGAGGGAAAAAACCTTCTAATATCCTTAATGCAGTTATGCTCTATATGTTGAAATATAGAGTATTAGATCTCAGTGATTCAACCTTTATTTCATTTTTAAAATTGTTTGAGTGTTTCTCTTGTTATTTGTGTAATGCTATATAACTGTTATATATAAAACAAAACAAACAAATCACTCTGATCAACAGTCTGTGTATTATTAGTTTTTAAATATACTTTTATATTACAATAATTTCACATTCAATCCTTAAATTGATGTAGAAACAACATAAAGACAGTATATTTAATGACATCTTTTTATGACTGAAGGTGAATATCACTGATACCAATATTACTGATGTCTCTAGGATATTGTTTTTTTTCCATAATATTTGACCACTGACTATAGCCATTCAACATTACAGTATAATTAAGAGCTATCAATTTTACCATTTATTAGACTTTGGAAAATAACAACTTCTAAATTAAGTGAACTTAAATCAATCTTCACATAAACCCATTATTTACCTGTGCCCTTCAGCAAGTAGGAAATATACAGAAATTGAATAAAGTTGTCAAACACTAAATACTAAATTAAATACAGATGATTCCTTAAGGCTACAAAAGTTATTGACTTCCTCTTTTTTCTTCTGTTCTTTGAATAATAGACATCACAGCAGCTGGGTTATTAGGTTATTTGGCTGCTATTACTTTAAGAGCTGCCGCTGCTGAACTTGACAGGGATTTGATGCGCATGCTCGTAGTTTAATCCATGCTTTAATATAAAATTATACAGGCTACAGCGGGCACCACCACATTTGTGCGTGCAATTGAAGCACGTGTGACAGGACAGGTAAATTAGTTTTTACTGACATATAGCCTGACAACTCATCTGACTATAGTTCACTGTTGTTCTACTGAAGCTCCTTAGTACCTTTCCCATGTTTGTTTGACCAGCGCCTTACGCTGAAGTGAAGTTAGAGTGTGTATCTGAAAAGTCTATCATTTGATGTGGTCATAAAGACGTTCTGTGACTAAATAAATACACTTGTCAAGAAAAAAAGACATAGAAGCAGCAGTTGTGAGTGGGGTAGCAACCCTAGCTCTGCCCCTGCGTTAACTGCATTAAATGTTTTTAATGCTGTTAAACTGGAAAAATTAATCACTCATTTTGACAGCACTAATTATTATTATTATCATTATTAGTCTATATAACTCCCTTGCTTCATTTTATACCTCTATACTCATATCATATATTGGCTTTTAGGAGAATATTTAGGTGAAACACCTGAGACAAAGTTGATAACTGAAAAAAGAAGCAATAAAATGCCTGAGCAATAAAATGCATCACTGGTTCAGATCAACAGACAGCTGTGAAGGGCACACTGTATTTACCGGTAAGACTCAATGATCTTGCAGAAAGCCAGCTCACAGCACATCCTGAGGTTGCTCTGATGTTCAGCTAAATCGCTAGATGAACATTTGGATGGGTCCACCTCACAGTTCTCGTCAGACTCATACAGAGCCTTTATAAACTCGCCTGCAGCGGAAGAAAGAGAAAACACGTTAAAGACACTGGCGTTTTTAAATTGATTTCAACATAAATAGTATTTTTCAGGAAATCAATGAAGAGTGGTGTCATCTATTGATTAATCTCGACGTTATTTTGTATTTCGCACAAGAATGCTTGCATTCCTAAATGTCAGCGAGGCAACCTGCTGTACAATCCCCCGCCATCTTTCATTCAGACAAACCGTTTCACAATTATTCGCAAGGATGAAAATCAGCACCCCAGAGCTCATCCCCCTTCGAATCCCTTCCCATAATGAAGCAACTACTGAAAGTTCTGAAGTTATCTGACTCAGAACTAATGAGAGAACCTGTCCTGGGAATATACAACAAACTTTTTGTTGATCCCAAACAAACAGCACAGCCAGATCCCTCTCCACAGAGACTCAGAGCAGGTACTGGTCGATTTTTCCCCCTCTGTTCTGTTGCGCATGAAAGCATCAGGGAAAAATCAAACTAGTGTAGCATAAACCATGTGGACGTCCAACTGATTCAGAATGGAAGTGGATTCCTAGTTCTTCATCTTCCTGTTAGAGACTAAACAGACACTCAGTGGAAACATTACTACACGGTCCTAGATCAATAGAAAACACACACTACTGTTCAGTAAGATTTTTTTGGAAGAAATCTCTCGCCATAACGATCTCACCGTTATATAACACAAACAAGAATCTTGGGAAATAGTTTTACAATGTAAAACAACTATTTTCTATTACTTTTCTTCTCAAGTTTTTTTTTTTTTGTGTAATTCATATCCATCACATTTTCCTAGTTAATTAAACATTACTTCTACTTTTTTTTTAAAATAATGTAAGCAATATTAGTCATCAAAGCTTGATAAATATTGGTCACAGACACAGAGATTTACTTTAAATTTCACTAAGCTGACTGCTCACTAAAACCACCCACAGATCATGTTTTCATGCCATTTTAAGTCTTATCTTGACGTAACAAAGTGGTTATATCTTGTTTTTTAATTAGTCTTCCAATTAACACCATTACATTGTTCATTCAGACTGATTCGCGAACGCACACAAACACAAGCGGAGGGAATTATTGCATAAACCAATCACAACCGAACGCAACCAGTTATATCATGATGAAGGCACTGCCTCCTCTCGTGTTACTTTCCCCCATTCATTCTTAATTACCCCCAACCAAATTCACAGCATGCTTTAGGGGTCTGTTAAAACTCAAATGACTCAGGGGCACTGAGAGAGAAGCGGACTCATAACATAAAATGTTCCCTTGCCTCCTCTGAAGAAACGCTGATATATATTCAGCAATGGGAACACAGATAACTAAGTTATGTATAATTGTTGGGCATGGTTGATTGATGTAGTGGTTCCAGCATGTGAATACAGCTAACTTCACAGTATTGCCACACACTATTATCTCAGTTCTGTTTGATAAACCCCATATTGTTTAAAAAGGTCAGAGGAGAAGCCAGAAATCTCATTCAACACGTTTAAAAATAAATGCACCTAAAAGGTTCTTCACAGTGATGCCATAGAACAGGAGTGCCCAAACTTGGTCCTGGAGGGCCGGTGTCCTGCAGAGTTTAGCTCCAACCCCAATCAGAAAAACCTGAACCAGCTAATCAAGCTCTTACTAAACATGCTACAGCAGGTGTGTTGAGGCAAGTTGGACCTAAACTCTGCAGGACACCGGACCTCCAGGACAAGTTTGGGCACCTCTGGCATAAAACAACAAGTTTTGGTTCCACAAATAACCATTTAGTCAAAGGTTCTTTAAAGAACCATCTCTTACCTTTTTATAATCTAAAGAACCTCTTGTGAAATAGAAAGGTTCTTCAGATGTTAAAGATTCTTTATGGCACCATTTATACCAAAAAGGTTCTTCTATGGCATCGTGAAGCACCTTAATTTTTAAGAGTGAAGAACACAAATACTAAACTAATCACTCAAATAACCAGACTGGTGGTCCGCAGCAGCAGAAGAACATGCCTGATGTTAGATAAAATGTTTCCTGCTCTGCCCAACATCAATATCTGGTGCAACACAAGAGTTCTTCAATGGTAAAAATAAAGCACATCTTAATCTGAATTACCATTATATGTAATATGAACATTTTGTACAAGCTGAGCTCATATAAACGGTTTTTAGTAATTGTCAATGAGAGATTTAAATGACACAAATGTAATACCACAAATCCTGTGAGGATACTAATTATCAAGTAACTACATATGTTTTTGTGCATTATTTTCAACATATGTTTGTATACATGTGTGTGTGTTTAGCTATCTGTCTAGTATTGCACTAATTTACTACTTATTTGGTTATGATCAGCCATAAAAAGGCAACAAACTCATGTGTATATTAGCGATTGGCATGTATACTCACATGTTTGGAAATGACAATAATCAATCAAGAAAACATGTGACTTGACTTGTTTTCACAGCATTTCACATCAATCAAAATCTAGTAAATATACACCAAAAGCACCTTATGTTTAATTTTGCAATTGGTTAAGATGTTTTTGGTGCTATCTTGTGATGTGATCTGAAAATGAGATTGGTTTTTAAATTCAAACAATCTCACAGTAAGACACTGGGGGGAAAAAACACCAAAGTACTTAAGCATCTCGAGTAGACGTAGTAGTAAGTAGAGTAAATGAAATGACCAAAAGGTTCATCCCTTGAGCATATATGTGACCCTGGACCACAAAACCAGTCGTAAGGGTCATTTTTTAATTGAGATTTATATATCAGCTGAAAGTCAAATAAGCTTTCAATTGATGTATGGTGTGTTAGGATAGGACAATATTTGGCCGAGATACAACTATTTGAAAATCTGGAATCTGAGGGTGCAAAAAAAAAAGAAAGAAAAAATAATTTTGACCCATACAGTGTATTTTTGGCAATTGCTACAAATATACCCGTGCTACTTAAGACTGGTTTTGTGGTCCATGGTCACATATGCTGTTTATGTAATCATGTGGTTCCGTCCCTCTCTTGCTATGATGTCTAAGAGACTTAGTCAGTCTTTAGGAGTGAACAATTTAATAATTTAGGAGCACTTCACAAGTCACATTTATCTAAGAAAAACAATAATACATTATTCAGCACCACCAAATGGCTTCTTAAAGCAAATCTAAAACGAGATTCACTCTCTTCTGTATTCACTCACATTCACACATATGCTTATTAGATCCCCCAAAGTCGATATTTATATACGGTGTGAAATTTGCAGCATGTATTTTTGTTTTGTAGATTAACTGCTAGTCTAGACATTTACAAATTTTATTCCTAAAATACAGCGGTATTAATAAACGCAAGCCTTATCGGACACAAAGTAAGCCAACGGCAAAGGTGGCCAGATATGTGTGTGCATATTGTTTGTGTGTGTGTCTACACGTCTGGTTAATCTTATCTAAAATGAATATGGGGAACTTAACACAAAATAAACTTTGGAAATGTCTGTCTAGTGTTTGTGCAGGACAGAAAGTTTGTGCTGATAAAATGTCCCTTAGTTCACCAGTTATATATTTATTTAATATAATTATTTTGGTGGTCCTCTGTCACTTGGCAACTCTGTCATAACAAACAGTACAAACGCTTTCTAAAAATAACTTTTTTTTTTGTTGTTTCCAAAGATCTTACCCAGTGCGTCTTGCAGATATTTCTGTCCGACCAGTTTGAGGTACTCCTCGATAGCTTTAGTGCCCAGCGTGTTCTCTCTGAAGATCAGGTGCTCATTCTCCCCGCATCGATCCACCTCCGACATCATCAGATCTGTCAGGAAGTCCTATAACAAAAAACACACAACCAAAAAAAGCATGTTGATGTGTGAACACTATTAGTTATAAAAAGAGAAAGAGAGCAGAGTAGATGGAGAGATTGCATGGAGGGACTGTCATTGTAATCGAAGCGGTAGTGCTGCTGATGTCTGTCAGGACATAAAAGAAAAGAAAGAGACAAGGAAAGAGAGATGCTAGTGCTGAAGTGAAAGCTGCTCCGATCAAAGCTATCTGGCAGGGAGCCTATCAAAACCAGCAAATGGGAGTTAGACAGAAAAATCAGTCTCCTTGGTGTCGACGTGCGCACACGCACACACCGTCCAGAGTTCAGCCCAGCGTCCCAAATAAGATTCAGAGTGTGTGTCTCAGTCTCTATTTACAGCGGTGAGTCACGATTGGCTCCGTGTAGACTGTGGCTGAAAGCCTTTTGTCTGTAAAAAAAACTATCATCATCATATAATTCTCATTACTAACATACTGTATGTCCTAATAATTCACTCTTTTCTTTTAAACAAAATGTATCATACTCTAATCTTTCTTTTAGCCACTCTTCTTAAATCTTGACTCAGTGGAGACACTATTGAGTTGTTTTGGCCAACATAAGCAACTGGCTAAGGAAATATATAATGACTACTAACCTTAAAATCCATGTCGCATGCCAAAAATAAATTTTAAATTGAGTTTTGAGTCTTTGCATGATTCAACAAGAACATTTCAGGTAAACATCACTGTATAACAAGTAAAACACCTAAAGAAAGAAAGTTAAAAGTGAATACCCTGTCAAAAAGGGCACAAAATAAAATGTCATTTAGGAGAAAATAAAGTAGACTTGACAGGGTCCTACTTTCATTATCTCTTCCTTTCTAAACCTGGTTGAAATGATGACAAGAAGAAAGGTGTGGACTGGGATTAAAGACCAAGCCTGGCACATAAATGCAACCCTGCAACCCCATCAGACACTTGCTGTCAATTTTTAACACTAAACCCGAAAGCACTCATTGCATACGTTTCCATATGTTTGGATAAATTCATCTGTTACCGACACCCACACACTGGACTTTAGACTGTAAATAAGTTACATTAAAAGTAGGGATGTAAAAATATCAAAATCTCATGATACTATAATATTGCGAATTTGCGATATGAAGTCAACGATACGCAATTTATTGCAATATTTTAAAAAAACACAAATGGCGAATTGGAAAAAAATGAAAATTCTGTACATTTTAAAGTTAAATTATTATATCTAATGCACTTTGAGAGTTCACTTAAACAAAATAACCCAGCATGTTTGGTAAAAACATTTAACCCAGCGCTGCTTTGCCAAATAACCAAAGTTGGGTTGTTTTTAACTTAGAATTTTTTAGAGTGTAATTAAACAATTTAATAATTTACAATGAATTTTGGTCACGAGCACTTTGTAAAATTAACGGACGATGGATGATTCAGCTCGGGAATTCATTCGGTGCGACTCTCACAGTGCATTATGGGTATTCTCTAGCCGTTGAGCACACTTGTACACTCATTATTGCTGTGCATTGCGGGATTGAATGAATGCACCCGATAATGTCCACTAAGGTTTTGGACACTACTAAAAATGGCTGTCCCCTCAAATAGTGCCCTATTGAAGGGTAAAGGGGGCGATTTCGGACACAGGGCAAGTGTTGAACTCATGTTAAGTAGCACACCTTCCATTCATGATAAATGTGGATATTTATTTGGCCACCAATGTTTAAAATTTGAGCACTGGGTAGTATTTTAGGAAATCACTGGAAAGAGAGAGAATGTTTCAGCTTGGAGGAATCCAAAAAAAACATGTTGACTCTAGATAATAGGGTATTATGTAAGTCAAAACAAAAGCATTTGTTTGGGATACAGGAGAAAAGGAGTGTGGGTAGTGTGGATGTACTGTGACCTCAGAGCTTAAAAATCCTTCATGAGCGCTGATGCGAGGAACCATCACCATGGTAACTGGACCGGAATATTTCCAGGTTTTCCATGAGAAGTGACTCTACCATCATGCTTTGCATCGATTCCAATTCCATATTACAATTGTAAAGTTATGTATAAAAGCATTTTATAAAAACATTTTTTTTTCCTTCAGAACTCTGTTATACTTCCCGCATTGAGCCATCAAACCAAAAATATGAGAAACAAAATGAGGTGCCATTATTTCGCAATTGACGGCTCAATATAATCTCACTGTCAAATAAAGGAAAAATGCCTGGCAAATTTTCACCAATGGCATGTGTTGCCAAAAAGTTGATTTTGGATGCTGAATGCAAACAAACAAACAATTTAATCTCTAATAATTGTCAAGTTATAAAAGGTATGATTGCAGCTATGATTTAAAAAAAAACAACAAAAAAAAAACATTAAGAACCATTAAGATATGAGACTAGTCACACAGAGGGAGCTCTCATAAGCCTTGAGATCTTTCCCTTGCACACACACGTAGAGTACTGGGCACTATTAAGAAAAGGCCAAGAAAATTGTCCATTACTGTCAGAGTTAATCAGCTAGACTATAGCTCACCCTTAATCAGAACGAGACGAGAGAGAAACACAGGAAACGAGAGAGACGAGAGAGAGAGCGAGAAGACATTAAGCACAGTAAGACATAAATATAAATCTAAAATGGAAAGGAAAGCAGAAAAATAAAAATAAAACGGGTGCGTAAAAATAGGTGGTGCGCAGGAAAGCAAAGCCATTGCACAGGGGAACAGAGAAAAACAGAAAGATACGTACTGTAGCACACAGGAAAAAATGATAAAGAGAGGATGGAGGGATTAAAAAGAAGAGATAAAATCCCTCAGGTCTCACTGCATTCCCTGGAAGCAAAAACTCATAAAGAAGGAACCATCTGACCGAGACAGCAGTTTGTGCTCTCTGCTGAGGGGGAGAGAGAGAGAGCGGTTTTGCCTACATTGTCTGGACCAAATGTCCCCACAAGGATAGTAAAACCTCAAATCACCTACAACGTGGGAAGCAGCCAATGGCCCCCAGTTGGAAAGATTTTAATAAACATATTAAATAATGTCTTAATGAAACAAAAAAAGGAAGGCGTTGTGCGGATTAAGTTCGGGGCTAGAAAATATCATAAGCTCTGAATAAAGATTGAAATAAATAAATAAAATCTTTCAACAGTAAGCACTGATTACATTAATATTGAACTAAAAGAGTGTTCAATAGGGTTTATTTATTTATTTTTATTTTTTAAGGGCACCTGTTATGCAAAATCCACTTTTACATGGTGTTAGGACATAACTGTGTGTTGGCAGTGTGTGATACTATGATAAAAATCCACTCACTCCTTATTTTTTAATTCTCATTAAAACAAACCAGAGTCATGTAGCATGCGGTTTTGATTCTCTGAGCAATGTGACTTCACATTGTTTAGGCCCCGCCCACGGCCACTGACTGACAGTCCTGGAGTACCGTAGTTTGTGCCCTCAGCAAGTTGTGTTTGGTTGTACGCTGTCCTCTATTTTCTCCGCGCTCAAGCAGCTGTAACGCCGACAATGTCTCGTAAGCAATCCTATTGTTCTTTGTTTGGATGTAAGACTGAACATAAGAATTTTCAGTTTTCTCCCAACATCTGAGCCACTGAGGACGCAGTGGATTACTTTTATTTTTCAAGGTAATGTGCCTCAAAATCTACCTAAATACATTTATGTCTGTGTAAATCATTTTACTCCAGACTACTTTCTGAATGTCATGTCGTTATAGTGGTTAGCTAAAGTTTTAACTGTATTTGTTTCGTCCCACTTTTGGTGTGTTTGGCTTCCCATACGTATGGCTGAACACCGCTTTTCTCGCTCTCATTTGCATTTAAAGTGATACACACCAAAACAGCTCTTTTTTCAGACATGCTACAAAAATGACATTTCTACATGTTACAAGAAATGATCTGTGGGGTATTTTAAGCTGAAACTTCACAGATACATTCTGGGGACACACAAAACCAATATTACATTTTGTAAAAATGGGCATAATAGGTGCCCTTTAAGTATTAAATTAATTTTTATCTTGATTACTCCACCTCATAATAGGAGTGAAAAAATTCTCCCTAAAAGCAAACATGTGTAAACACTTCTTAATGTGAGGGCCCATTTTTTGTGCCTAACATCTGTTAATGTCTCTGCGTATATGTGCCTGTGTGTGTTTTTGTGCGTCAGGACAGCTGAATGAGACTTGGTATCAAAGGTCCTTAAATAAAACTTAAGGTCACTAAGACTACAGCACACACACACACACTCATTAATCTACAGACACAGGATGACTCATTCAGTTGTGTAAAGATATTCAGAGGGAGTGAGCGACAATACAGACAAGGTGGAAAGAGAAAAAGACTGTTGCAAAAGAGCAACAGAATTCCGACACCCTTTAACCATATACACTGCCGTTCAAAAGTTTGAGATTTTTTTAAAGAAGACTTTTCTCCTCATCAAGGCTATGTTTTATTTGATAAAAAAATTCAGGAAAAAAACAGTAATATTGTGAAATATTATTGCAATTTAAAATAGTGTTTTTCTATTTTAATATACCTCAAAATAGGATTTACTCCTGTGATAGGATTTATTTTTCTGTGTCACATGAATGAGAAATCATTGTAATAACAGTTGTGCTGCTTTATATATATATATATATATATATATATATATATATACACACACATATATATATATATATATTATATTTATATACACACACACACACATAGCATTTATTTAAAATAGAAATCTTTTCTAACAAAACACACTATATATGATAATAAATTAGCATACTAGAAAGATTTTTCAAGGAATGTATGACACTGAAGACCGGAGTAATGGATGATGAAAATTCAGCTTTGCATTACAGAAAAAATATATATATTTGAAAGTATTTTAAAATAGACAACTGTTATTTTAAACTGCAATAATATTTTATAATATTATGTTTGTTTAATGTATTTTGACCAAATAAATGGACCTTTGATTAGCATAAGAGACTTCTTTAAAAAAAAACAAAAAAAAAAAACAAAACCTTGTGTACCACAGTGTAGCCATTCAAAGAAATGAAAAGAAAACTGTTACCATTTACTCAGCTTTTAAATATCTTGACATACAAATTTGGAACAACATGTGGCTGACTAAATAATGAAAGAATTTTTATTTTTGGGTGAACTATCCCTTTAAATATTTTAGAGATGAACAAAACCTTGTTCACTACATAGATTTCTAACGATGTAATGATACTGGAATTCTGACTGATACAGATAAGATAATAATTAAATAATCATTAATCAATTAATTCAACAAAACAGTTTAATAGCTGAATAGCTGATTTATTTATTTATTTTTATTTTTATTTTTATTTTTAAGGAAATTAACACATTTTATGCACAAACACACATATAGTAGTGGGCCAACTTGTGCTGTTAAAATGAAAAGCTCTTCACAAAATTACAGGTTACATCTATGGCTATCCCTCTTCGTTAGAGCTAGACGACGGAACAAATTAATAATTAGCTTAATTTAATTGCAAATGTGAAATGTCCAAAGTGGGCTTACAAAGTGCACGGCTACCATTTAATCCCACGCGTTCCACGTGAGCCATTTATATGTAGCCTAACGGTTTTTCTCTCCCACACACTAGAAATGGGCACTAAACTCTGTCAGACACACAATAATTCAACATGACCTAGTGAAAAAACAAAAGGGAACAATCATTAAATGTCGAAGATGAATACCTTTCCTCCAATTTCATCATTACGTGCGTGTCATTCTCAGCACATTTCTCTTTGGATCTAAAGCCAAGCTGTAAGCTGAAACTCTGGCTGTTATCTCTCTCCCTCTCCATCTCAAAAAAATAGAGGTCAGAGAAGGTCAGATGCTATTTAGCAGACAGACAGCGGGAGGGTCAAGTGAGAGAGCGAACGCTGTAATGTATGTGTGAGAGAAAGAGAAGTCAAATATCACACAAGCGTTGAATTAAGCTCTCAATCTACCCACACTTCATAACCTTGAGTTTTCTCTACTGCATATGTGCAAATATGTGTGTATGATTCTGTTTGCCCCAGCTGTGTGTGTTTATGTATGTGCTCACGACCCTCAGTGAAATGCTCTGCTAATGAAATGCAAGGCTGCGGGGCAGCTTTATCCAGCGTGCTTTCTGAGATAAGGCTGATTGTTGTGCTGTACGACTAAAGTGGGTCAAACAGACAGCGCTTCAAGGATCATTCAACAATATGTCCTCAATGTTTACCTTCTTACGCTTGCTAAACAGTCTGCATCTCATCAAAACACCCCTCCTAGAAAACGAAAAAGGCTCAAAAAGAATTTAAATTGAATAAAAAGACACCAACTTAACTTTATACTTTTGTGCGAGGATCAATTCAGATGTCATCAAATAGTTGTAATCATATGATTATGTAATGATAGCTGCAGGCCTGTGTTTTGTATTGTAAAGTCAATATCTGCATACTGTCTCTCAAAAATGGCAGTCCATGTGATCACCTCTTGCCAGGCGTAATCACACGTGTTGCAATCAGGCACGGAAATGACATCACATTTACATTATATCACGAAACAGATTAATACCTCGTCTAACCTCAAACTCTTGAGATGCCTGAAAAAGTGTTAAAGTGTGTGTGCACGGAGAGCCCGCTGAAGTGGATGTCACATCTACAGCGAAGCACGACTTCTGTAATAGCTGTCAGGGCAATGTGCTGCTTCAGACCAGAAATGACATCCTTTCAGAGCCAGCCTGCCTTAAAGTGCAGCCAAGCGAGATAGAGACAGAGAGAATGGCAGAGCATGAGTCTAAGACAAGATAAGGAGATAGAGAGGTGATGGAGAGAGGGAGAGAAAGGCAGGATGGGGAGAAAACAAGAAAAAAGAAACGGTGACGGATGAGGAGAGGAAAGATAAGGCGCTGAAGGAAAATGCAGATAATGACTCTCGTCTCGTGTCTCTAAGTTAATGATGGAAGATGATGGTTGAGCCTTTGCTTTGCCACAATTCAGTGTGTATGGTAGTGTGTTAGGAAGAATGTAGTTTAAAATGCACAGGAAAAAACTTTACTGAACAAAATTTTGGGGTTAGGAAGATTTTCTTTTTTTCAAAGAAATTAATACTTTTATTCAGCAAAGATTAATCAATAGTGAAAGTAAGGAAAAAATATTTCTATATCAAATAAATGTTGTTCTTAAAAAAAAAAAAATATATATATATATATATATATATATATATATATTCTGTTTAGCAAGCCTACATTTATTTGATCCAAAGTACAGCAAAAACAGTAACATTTTGAAATATTTTTACTATTTAAAATAACTGTTTTCTATTTGAATATCCTTTAATATGTAATTTATTCCTGTGATTTCAAAGCTGAATTTTTAGCATCATTACTCCAGTCACACGATCCTTCAGAAATCATTCTAATATTCTGATTTGCTGCTCAAAAACATTCATTATTATTATTATGTTTAAAAAAGTGGATTTTTTTCAGGTTTCTTTGATGAATAGAAAGTTCAGAAGAACAGCATTTTCATGAAATATAAATCTTCTGTAACATTATAAATGTCTTTATTATCATTTTTGATCGATTTAAAGCATCCTTGCTAAATAAAAGCATTAAACAAAATTATACTGACAAACTTTTGAATGGCATAATAAAGTTTTAAATATTAATAATAGTAAAAAAAAAAAGGCAAATCAGTTGAATTTAACAGTAACTAAGATTAATAAATGCTGTAAAAGTATTGTTTATTCTCAGCTTGTGTTAACCAATATATTGATATATTGGTACTCTTAAATACAAATACATAATGTTTACTTAAGTATACATATTTCTAGATTTTTTATGTAAAAAAAAAAAAATCCTATCATTTGAATGGGACAGGAAAGTTAATTTTTCAAAAAATAATATCTAGCTGATGAAATACCTAAAAAGCACTGCTAGAACAATTGTCAGAATTTCAGAATTCGAAAACATTTTTCCAGGTTTCCGAATCCTTTTAAGCGTGCGAGACAGAATTCTCCTCAATTGACTGTATATTTCACCTACATCTAAAGTTTATTTAGTGTTCGAGAAAAAAGGAATGCACGATAAAAATCACACCCACATGAAACTCAAACAAGTGATAAATGAGTGTTATTGTGTCCTCTTGGGCTTGTGGTCCCTATGGGATATCTTTTCTCCATATTTTACATCACAAGCACACTGGTTTCAGGTTCAGTCAAGGGAACACAGCCACAATATCAACTGATAGAAAAGTCTAATGTGCCCACTGCAACATTACCTCAAAAGGCCGAGCGCATTAGCAGAGTGAGAGACATTCAGTTGTCAAGATTCCGTCAGATTATCCTTCCCAGTGAATCCGTCACTGCAGGCTCTGTTTGGTCGCTCAACTAACCGTGTCCAGACTTTTCAAAGGAACATAAACAGACAAGCTCTGTTATCCACACAGACGAGTCTGCTTCATCTTCATTTGAACCTCATTTAGTCCAATTTAATTTTGTTCTGTCAACTTACGCATCTGTCTGAAACAGACAAGAGAGCTGAAGTAGAACAAAGAACTCCTAAAACGCATCTTCTACATCAGCTTTAAGTGCTCATAAAATTGACTGTTCAACTATAATCGAGTGCTTTAATCACACTGAGAATATACACTTAAGGCAGAGAGATGTGATGTTAGGAAAGTGAAGTGCTAAAATGAGTCTTCATTCTAGTTCTAGTCAGAACTGGAGTTGGGCAATATAGCTAAACTATCTTGACATTTTGAAGCATTTTGGAGATATTCAATCTACTAATACTAGTCATACTACAGCATTTTACTGAAACATACACTGTTCAAAGTTTATTAAAACGTTACATCTTTTGCTCACCAAGGCTGCATTTACCAGTAACAACTTAATAGCTTTCTGTTTCAACATATTTTAAAATGCAATTGAACATTGATAATACATTCATACCACAAAAGCAAGCAGGCTGGATTTTACAGCTGTCCTAAAAACAAATGACCTTGGACAGCCTGGATGATTCCATCGGTGTTACAGTTTTTACGGCCCATATCCCTCAGGGCTTCTTTGAGAAGCAGAGTAATTAAGGAGCAGTAATTAACAGCATCAGAGACCCAGGGGACAGTGGACGATGGCCTGATAGGATATGAGTGACACAGCTGAGTGGTTATGATGACCCTCTGTGAACACTAGTTGGTTTAGTAATAGAAGACCCACCCCTCCTCCTCCTGTTCCCCCCTTATCCAGTAGTAACAGAGGTGAGGCGCAGCTGACCAGTAAAAGAAACTAATGACTTTTAATAATGCCATGGAAAGAGCGGCCAATCTCAGAGTCAGCACTCACAGGATAATGATGCAGATCCGTCAGTGGTTCGTGAAACAGTGACCAGCTTCCACTGCAGTTCAGTCAACATGAAAATATTAGCATAAAGGACGGTATTACTGATACGAACCGTTACAAACGGAGCATTTAATTCCTGTGTCATTTCAAAACAAATGTCAATTCATTAGTGATTATAGGATGAAGTTTTTTTTTTTGAAAAATCCTTTTGATTTAGAAGGATTCATTAATGAATCATTTAGACCAGTTTATGAACCAGTTTATTTGAGACAATTAATTGAAAAGAACTGATGCAAATTAGCAATTTGCTCACAAATGGTACATTGTTGCATCAGCGCAAAGCAAGTTTTATACTAAACAAGAGAGCAACAGACCATCCAGCAGATATATTTTTATCTGTATATCTTTATATATACCAGAATACTTTTCGCTGACACTTTTGGGGGTGACTGTGGGAAGACTGGACCATCTTATCTGGGTCTTATCAGGAAGAATAACACTTTTCCATACTTTTAGAGATAAGAGTTAAATGCATGTAAACATACTGCAACTTTCAGAACTCCCTTCAAGAACTGAGTCTATTTATTTAAATTTGAACTTTCAGAATTGTTTGGTCTAAAATCCTTGAACCTCTGACTACAAATACTGAAAATAAGTGTCTGACAGGCTACACTTATAGGGCCTTATTAAATACATTATTTTTTTCAAAATGTTTTTTTTTTTGGAAAATATTATTCAAAATGCATGTCTAATTATTTGAAATCATTAAATGTACACAATTTAACAACAATTTAATAAAAGTTTAACAAAAATTACATTTTTAAGGTTCTGTGAAATACGCTTTATATTTTCTCAAATTCAGTTTTATTTTTACCAAATTCTGTGCTTTCCATTAATTTTCTGGATTCCAAAATGTAATGTTTCATCACATTTTTTAATAATCAAAAGCACCTGTAATTAAAAAACAAAAAACAAAAAAACTAATAAATAACTAAATAAATATCTATCCAACTAACTAAATGAATAAATAAATAAATGTATTTTTAGAAATATTGTGTTGTGTATTTACATTTTTCTGGTAAATACATTTCTGGTAAATATTCCTTAAAAATCATTTTTAATAATTTTATAAGTAGAAGTAGTACTATCATTACATTATCATTACATTTCTGTCAGTTTTTACAGGTTAACTTTTATTTTGACAGGTTGCTGTTCTGTTTGTATGTTTTGTTTCTGATTGTTTATCTCAAACGAAACAGTAAAATGATCATAAAGTGACTCTCAGGGCAGTTCTAGATATTATATTTATGTGTTCATGTACTCATACAGAGGCGGGAGAGTCTGAAAACACTGCTAGCTTCATGCGCGCTTCAGTATGTTTGTAGTAAACGAAACTGTGTGTCTGCACCATTTATTCACAAAGTAATATGCAGAACAGGCAGGATTCACATTTAAACAGTATTTTTGTGATCCAAAATTTGGCAAATTCCGTGACATTCCATGTTATACAGCAAATTTTTATGCCCGAATTCAGTGATTCCGGCCACTTTTTCCACATCGTGGAAATCATAGGGCCTTACACCAATACATTAGCAACGCGGGTGTTTAGAAACTTGGCCCCAAGTCAGTCATGGTGAGGCAATAAGGAGTGAATAGGATTTATAAATATATGCACACTCCTATTCATAAACACTGGAAGAACTAATGGGAATTACAAGTGCAGAAAGTTCACCAAACCATGTAGTGTTAATCTACAAACATTTTAAGGGATTGGTATAAATCCTAGCGGACTTTGACATTTCAATGAACCCTCAAATTCCATGTGGAAAATGTAAGGCACGAACGCGTGACATCACATTTGAACAACAGCCCAAAAGGAGTGATCAATCTGAGGTATTTCATTCTGTAATTTAACAAAAATCATTTGGCTCTAAATGTTGCAAGTTTTTATTCTCAAGTGATTTTGTAGTGTGGAAGCAAAGGGACTAATAAAGTATACTCTTTGCGCCTCTAAACTCTCCACAAGAAATTCACCATGTTTTTAAGATGACTGTACTGCTGAAATGATGCCAATAAAAACCTCTGACCTCTGCTGAAGCTGAATACCTTATATACGTAACAATTAACTTCAGATTTGCACTGACACCCCAAATGAACAAATGAAGAGAAAACCTCCCCTATAGTAAAAAACCTGTTTCACGCTTCATTTCACTGATTCTCCATGGCTAGAGGTAATGGCACCAGAATAACTGCTTGATGGGTGACTGCAAGATGTTGGATTAAAAATACTAGACCGCTAGGCAGCGAAAAATCAGTTTCTTGAGAGTTGCCCACTGAAATTACCCTTATGCCCAGACTCTGATTAAAAACATAGTGGTAGATTCACTGTCTGAAAATCTTGTTTCATGCTTAGTTTGTCTAATTAGACTCCACACACAGGTTATGATAATGAGAATATTCAGCTCAACTACATATCTAAAAGACTAACGTCTTTTGCCCGTCCTGTTCTTCCTCAAACAGTGAACGGTGACATTAGTGCAGTCCAAACACGCTCTTCACTAAATGCCATACATATACTAGAGGCCTATCCGCCTCCATCTAAGGTCATTTTGCCTTTGTGTTTATATCATCCGGTGAGTCACTGCAAACATACCATCTACAACAACCCTGGATCTGCCAATCAGGACCAGACAGACTTAAAAGCGACCAATACAGATAAGAGCAGCCGTATTAATACCTCCCCTTATGGTATAATGGGAAGATTTGCTATTTTGCTCTTTGGATCCTGCGGTAGGCTGTGAGAACCAGGGGGAGATAATCCCTCCGAAATACCTCTCAGCATGAGAAATCCGACACACATAAATACAAAGATTCACAGATGTAGCCAATACATACTACACACAATCTCTTTAATGTAGTATCACTTTGTTAACCCAAACAGCAAGGAATAACAGCGGGATACTACAGCACAGATAACAAACTGGAATTGGATTGCTTTTGATTCACCGTGACCTCTGAAGTTCAATAAGAGCATCAATGAAAAACAAAATGCACAGGGAACACACACAAGAGTCAGATAAAAAGGCAAAAATTGATTTTCCAGTAGTTGCAAAAAGTAAACATACAGTCACATAAATAATTTAAATATGAATTCATAAATTATAAACATATAAAAGTGTTTGAATAACGAATCTAAATAATTTAGAAGTAAAAGTTTATGTATGTATATTCTATATTTATAATTTATACGCTAAGTTTAGATTATTCAAGTGAATAATTAATGTGAATTCACAATTTATAATACAGTGCAATATATATAGAGTTCAGATGTAAAAGCCTGTAAAAGTCCATCTGACGTTTTTTTTTTTTTTTTTTTTTTTTTAAATAAACATTTTTGTCAGGCTCCTGTATAATTATATATAATTTTGTTAATTGGTTTTACTGAATCACAAAATAATGTCAAGCTTTATAAAGAATTGCATGTGTTATTTATGCAGTTCAAAACTTTATAAAACACTGTGACAGGCTTTTCCAGATAAATACATATGCACCTTTGGTGCAGCAAAAGCCAATTTTCAAATATTAAAGTCTCCATCTATTAGAATTACGGATTGTATGTGTTTAGTAGATAAATACTGACTTCGGTCATGTTTTCAGCTTGCATACTGGTTAAAGGAGAAGTTCACTTCCAAAACAAAAATTTGCAGGTCATTTACTTACCCACTTGCCATGCAAGATGTTCATGTCTTTCTTTCTTCAGTGAATAAGAAATGATGTTTTTTTGAGGAAAACATTTCAGGAATTTTCTCCATATAGTGGACTTCAATGGTGCCTGTGAGTTTGAACTTCCAAAATGCAGTTTAAATGCAGCTTCAAAGGGCTCTAAACGATCCCAGCCAAGGAACCAGTACACGAGCAGTTATTAAAAAAAATAAATAAATAAATTACAATACATTTTAACCTCAAACGCTCATCTTGTCCAGCTCTGCTTGAACTCTGTGTGTTCCGGTTCAAGTTATTTAGGGTTTGTTGGTAACCTCCCATCTCATTTTCTCCTCCAACTTCAAAATCGTCCTACACTGCTGTTTTTTTTTTTAAAGGGCCTTAAAACAAATCCTTAAAAGTTTTCCTCAAAAAACAATTTCTTTACGACTGAAGAAAGAAAGACATGAACATCTGGAATGACAAAGGGGTGAGTACATTTTCTGTACATTTCTGTTCTGGAAGTGAACTTCTCCTTTAAACATCTGGAAATTAAACCATGAGGCTGTAAATATGAACGTTGTGATGGTCAACTAATGCTATTGTGTTCATTAGCAATGCATTTAACTCCTGTATTGTCACTGTCTTGAGTGTAAAATTCTCTGAATAAAGGTGTCTTCTAAAGCAGAGGGTTTCCTTGCTAAAATATACTCTATTGTCATGTACAAGGACCCAATTTACACTGTGAAAAAAAAATACAAAACTGTGTCTTTAGAGGCAGAAAAAAAAAGTATTTATTGTTATTTTCCTTAATGTTCTTGTATATTCTTTAATATTATTCTTTAATATTTTCTTTCATGTAGACCCCCTTGGGGCACATTTTGAAAACTCTTTGCTAAATGACAAAATATGTTAGACTTTCACATTACCTTTGCTTTCCCCGTGCTCTGTAGGATGTGTACCAGCGCGCAGGCCATCTCCTCTTTGTTCTTGACGCTGATGACCGGCTCCAGCACCGAGCAGAGCAGCATGTAGTTGTTGGTGGTGTATTCTGCAAACTCTTTGTAGAGCTCCATGGGCAGGATGTTCATGCTCTGGTACCGGGCCTTGATGCGAACCATGGGACCAGCTGTTTTCCCTTTACCCGGATTGGGTTGGCTAACTGGGTACCATTTCTCGACCAGCTGCCTGCTTGTGACATTCACCACTGGAATGCTCACCAGCCCCACGTAGTTGTTCTTGTCCTTTTTCTTCTTCTTGTCTGAGTCCCTATAGAGATGGACGGTGATGTTCTGGACCGTAGGGAGGTTATTGAACTCAAAGTGTTCACCCCAGAAGACGTTATCCGTCTTCAGCTTGCAGGTGGTGCGGGCATAGAGGCTGTCGTCCAGGCAGAGCTCACAGAAGTACTTTTTCTTGGCCGGAAGGTCCTTAGCTTCGATGATCCACAGCTGGAGCGTATTCTCCACCCGCCGACTGTTGTCCTAGAGACGGAAGGGCATTGTGAGGTTAGGCTCCCATGTCACGGCTGTAACGGATTATTACCACATCGGTGTGGCATCTAACAGGGTCAGTGATTTAGAGATGACGTGCTTTTCAACTTGATTAAAAACCCTCTGCTTCAGATCACCCACCCTTGGTTGGAAATTAAAAGGCCCTTTATTTTAGATCACTTCATGTCCTTCCCATAAAGATAGGAGGACGGTGCTGTAAATACTGGGTGACATCATTCAGCAGTTAATGTCATTCACTGGCCTTTTTTAATAGAATAGTCTTTCCAGTGAGAAGTCATGTGGTTTAATACACGAGGGACGGCCGTAAAGTTGACCTGCATCATGCTGTAGTTGAGGTTAAGCTTTTGTTGGACTATAATAGAGGTTAATTTATAGATATCCCTCCTTCCTCTTATAACTTAGGAGGCAATGGAGGATGAGATCAGAATAAAACTAAATGTCACAGTTATTTCTGAGGCCACAGACCATCGTGAATCACTGAGCTGAACAGACTAAGCCCTCGCTCACCCACGCCACACAGCAATTCTTAACCCCCACCCACAAGCCACTGCACAGTGCCCCTCCCACAATTACTGATGTCATGCAGAAGCATCTCTATCTGGGGTGAAATGTTACCACTGATGAACACACTGATGGGCAGTGCTCTCCTAAACACTTTGTTTATCATTTTCTATGTGGATATATATTTTCGTTCCTATTTCTAGGTTTCTGTCATCTAGAAAGGATAAGTCTGGTGGGCTTTAAGAGGTTTACAGCTGTTTAGTGGTGTAGATTTTAAGCTGGACATGTAGGTCACTATGAACTGTTGAATGGAAAAAGCCGTAGTAATGGCTGCACAACTGCGCATGCAAGTGCCATAAAAAAACACTACCAGTCAGAAGTTTTTGAACAGTAAGATTTTAATCACCAAAGTACAGCAAAACAGTAAAATTTTGACATATTTTTACTATTTAAAATAACTGTTTTATATTTGAATATATTTTAAAATGTAGTTTATTGTGATTTCAAAGCTGAATTTTTGGCATCATTACTCCAGTCACAATAATAGTCTGATTTGCTGCTTAAAACATTTATTATTATGATGATGTTGAAAACAGCTGAGCAGAATGTTTTCAGGTTCCTTTGATGAGTAGAAAGTACAGAAGGACAGCATTTATCTGAAATGGAAATCTTTTGAAACATGATAAATGTTTTTATCATCATTTTGATTAAAATATATATATATATATATATATATATATATGAATCAGATAAATTCTGATCTTTGGATCTATTCATCAAAGAATCCTGAAAAAAAAATGTACCTAACAGTTTTATACGGTTTAATTTATTTATATAGCATTTAAATATTACTACTACTACCAATATTTTCTTGAACATTTAAATCAGCATATTAGAAGGACCATATGACACTGAAGACTGGAGTAATGATGCTGAAAATTTAGTTTTGATCACACGAATAAATTACATCATAAAATATACTAAAATAAAAAGCACTTATTTTAAATAGCAAAAATATTTCACAATATTACTGCTTTTGCTGTATTTTGGATCACATAAATGCAGGCTTGGTGAGCAGAAAAATCTTACTGTTCAAAAACTTTTGACTGGTAATGTGTATATATGAAATCAGAGTTATATTAAAAAATATCATGGCTCTTCCAAGCTTTATAATGGCAGTGAATGGCAGTAGAGATTTTAAAGTCCAATAAAGTACATCAATCAATCATAAAAAGTGCCCCACATGGCTCTGAGTGGTGTTCCAGCAGTGACGTAGGACGCAGAGGTAGCGTATGCTCCGCTGAGAATATGCCTGTGAGAAGTTTAGTTTGTCTAATTTGGCATATATCGAAATCTTCCGACATTTTTCTTTACAAATCCACGGTTTGTACTTCTAATGTGTGACCAGTTTTGTTCTTTCCATTGTGCTTCCATGTTCGGCACTTTCGCACTCATCACCGCATTCAACCTACGTCCTACATCATCTGCTGGAACGCCACTCTCTTGCGTACGACAGTAAGTGGATAAGTTTTAAATATGGATATTTTTCTTATACAAACACATCAATTCACTTCAGAAGGCCTTTATTAACCCCCTGGAGCCGTGTGGAGCACTTTTTATGATGGATGGATGCACTTTATTGGACTTCAAAATCTCAACAGCCATTCACTGCCATTATAAAGCTTGGAAGAGCCAGGACATTTTTTTAATATCACTCCGATTGTAATCGTCTGAAAGAAGAAAGTCATATACACCTAGGATGGCTTGAGGGTGAGTAAATCATGGGGTCATTTTCATTTGTGGGTGCGCTATCACTTTAAATCACAGCCTCTGGTATTTTATAATCATACTAAGCCATTTATTTTCATTAACCATGCAGCCCTAGGCAAAAAGATTTTTTTTTAAATTCTAAAGTAAACAATAACACAACTTCCATTTCTGAGTGAAATATGCCTTTAAGGCTCGTCTGATGAATTGCTCTGTAACAGCAGTCGACTGTACTAAGGGAAGTGGGCATTGTGTAGGGCTCTAGTGCTCATGGATATTCCCATCCAAATAAACACCCACTAAGGCAATTGATTTCGCATCTCTGTATTGAGGTGCTTCATTGTGCGCCCTCATCACAGATAATGAACTAATTAGGCAGACAGAAATGGGCCTCTGCCGCAGCAGCTAATGCCTGAGCTATGATCATCTCCACACTACTACAGCATCAACATCTGTCTGAAAGCATCATCTGTTCAAGGCAAAGCTCTGTAAAGCCTGGCTCTGGTGTTCACCTCAGAAACCCACTGAGTAATTAAAATGTAAGACTGAGCGATGGGGAGACATTAAACACATCCCCAGGCCAGCTGTGAAGTAGGCAAATATAACTTGAAGGTTGTGCTTGAATTTTTTTCTCCCAATCTAATTAATCATTAATTTGCTTAATCATTGATTGGTGAAATGAGCTGTCGGATGACTTTTTTTTTCTTGGCTCGCTCAAAGGGGCCATATGTTTTGCTGTTTCTCTCCTGCGTCTCATGTGCTTATATCAAAGAGAGAAGGAAAAAACTGCCCTGAATTTCATCATTCTTACAGATACAGAAACATTATTTGATGTCTCCTCTGTCTTTGCATTGAATTGTATTTCTTCAGCAGCAATCCCGCATCAGGTATGATTTTACCACATGCACGTATAAAAGCGCCTCTGCGGGAAGGTGAGGTTACCTTATTAGGGTGGATGGCCCGTCGCAGGTTCTCCATCCATTTGTCTCTCTCGGCGGCAGAACGACAAGAAAAGCACTTACTACCTGTGGAGGTGCTCACCTGGAAAAAACGTTGATAATTGTCAGCTTGCTGCAAGAATCTCACGGCTTCCAGCTTGCTTACATCAAAAGCAGCAAACCTGTGCCATGTTTTAATGTTCTTTGAAAAGACATTACTGACAAGAAACAAAATGCCAAACTGAATTACATTACTGACAGATATTCTGGGTACAAATTCAGCATGTTCAGAAAGCTGGATATAGACAATCACACACGTTCTGACCAGGAATCACAAGCTATAAAAGAAGTCAAAAAGGGAGCTTGTGAATTAAATCAAACTGAATAAATTCTGCTTGACACAGATTTTCCAGTTTGATGCATTTCTGATCAATACAGATTTCCCAGTTTGATTACATTCCAGTTCAATCCACAGTCTCTTGATCTGATTTGATTCTGAATTTGATTAAACTCTGGTTTAATCCACAGGCTCCTGATTTGATTTGATTCTGATTTTGATTATATTCTGGAGTAATCCACAAACTTTTGATTTGTGAACCTGGATCACAAAACCAGTCATAAAGGTCAATTTATTGTTAAATTGAGATTTATCTGAAAGCTGAATAAATAAGCTTTCCATTGATGCATGGATTGATTGTTAGGATAGGACAATATTTGGCTGAGATACAACTATTTGAAAACCTGGAAACTAAGGGTACAAAAAAATACTGAGAAACTACTAAATACTGAGAAAATCACCTTTAAAGTTGTCCAAATGAAACTCTTAGCAATGCATATTACTCAGGACTGTACAGTGCGACCATTTCAGTCGCATTTGAAAAAATATTTAGGAGCACCCGATGGGAGCTTTAAAGGTTTCTACGTTTTATGCAATGTTAAGTAATGTATCACAGACATATCTCACGAATCCTTTCATAAACAATGTGTAGAGAGAGTGTAAATAAGAGACTGATTGTGCAGTGTAGAGAGCTTTGTTGATTATAATGGAACTTTTGTGAGATCGCGATGAACTAAGATGAGTGACAGTTTTTAATGATTTTAAGGGAGTTTGTAAATGAGAAATTGATTTAATACAACAGTTAAATAAACATGAAGTTAATATTAAGTGACTTACATTGTCTGACTATAACACTATTGCCTGATTTTGCTCTATTTCGTCATCAAAAATAGTCTGAAACAAGTCACAACTGAGCCGCTGAGCATCTCCATTCAAACACAGCTGTGTTTCGTTTATAAATGAACGCGCAATTTTAAACGAATCTAGTGAGTCACTGATTCCATTTCCCATTCATAAAGACTTGCTTTATTCCTGAATGAATCAGCTGTTTGAACGATGTTTCAGTAACTAAATCGGTGACTTGCCGCCACCTACAGGCAGATTTAGTTTCATTTTTAAAGTATCTTTTCAGTTATTTAAATCATTTAATATTTCTGTATTCAAAATGTTATATTTAAAAAAATAATCTCAGCATGAATTGAAGTATTTGATTGCCACCTCTGAGCCTCATTAAATATATGAAAATACACCTGTTCTTTTATGCCACCTCTGTACAAATTAATTTTGTTAATACTGACTTCATCCGATTGGTAACTTATTCTTATTCTACTTGTCCTTATTTGCTTTATTTAGAAATTTAATAAAAAGCTTAAAAATATATATATAATTTTTTAAAAATTGACATAAAAGATGACATACTTGTAATAAAGTAAAAAAAAATAAATGCCATTACAAAGGTACAATCTACCAACAAAGGTACAAAATATCTTCATGGAACACGATCTTTACCTAATATGCTAATATCCTGGCATAAAAGAAAAATCGATCATTTTGACACATACAGTGTATTTTTGGCTATTGCTACAAAATATACCTGTGCTACTTAAGACTAAGGTTTTGTGGTGCAGGTTCACATTTTATTTGATTTTGATTAAATTCTGACTTAATCCACAAGCTGTTGACTTGACTTGATTCTAATTTTGATTAAATTCCAATTAATTTGTATATATTTCAGCTATAATACCCAGTTTGATTACAATTTTTTGTTGAAAAGTCGTTATCCACTAAAACTAAATAATTCATTAAAAATCAACACTGGGGTTTAAAAATCAATATTGGGACTGTTCAACAAGATTAGGATAAAATGGAAATCAATATTTATATAAAATGGAAATCAATATAATCAAACAAATTGCTATTTGCCGGAAACTTGCCTGTTTAGAACCACTCTCTTATGAATGACGACATACTGTAATGTTGAATTTAAATGAACATGTACTGAGTGTTGAGAGAGATCAGATCAGTGAATTTATTGATGTATATAGCATGAAGCGAATGAAACAGGTGTCTATACCTCAAAGCAGTAATCTTGCCCAAGGATGGAGCTGTGCACTGGTTTAATAAGGACCTCCTCCTCCATGCTGAGGTCCAGAGCTTCTACCGCACTACTGGGACTGAGCAAAGACTCGTGAGAGCGTGACTCCTTCAGCCTGGGCATCAGATGAGACCTGAAACAGGAACACACAAACCAACCAGTGACATAAGTGTCTCTCTTTCACACACATACACACCTAAGCTTTTCAATATCATTTATCTTGAAAACAAGACAAGATAATCGAATGGGTATTTTATGGCAACCACAAAGCAAGTGTTATCACTGGCTAAACTGCAGGTGTAATATAAGAACACGTGCTCTGGTCCTTTTCAAAGACATTCACACAGCACACAGTATGCTGAGACAACAGAGTCTGTAGGCAGCCTTTAAGAGACATACAGGACACAGCAGTTTCGAGGATCAAAGAATAATAGATGTTTGAACTTAGTCTCCAAAGTGTGAAGACAGCAGCAATAATAGAGATTACACAGCAAATTTTCTATAATCCTCAACATGTTTTGTATAATATGAGACATATATAATGCATAAAGGCATTAATTACTCATTAAGACACAGGACTGCTGTTCAGCATGTGTTGTTTGAGCAAAGTGTTTATGTGATTTGATCACTACAGGTGTCTTTAACTGAGCTGTCGGTTAACGTTAGCGCGCACAGAAACTGATTAGTGCTCTGACAGGATAATTAGTGCCTTCTTCAAACTGTTAATTTTCTCCTAGTAATCTGAAATAGATATTAGAAAATCTCCGCCAAACATTTCAATATCTGTTAACTTGCAAAAGAAAAAAAAAAGTCAGAAAGGTAGATCATAAAAGAAGTTGTGCGCTTGCATGCATGTGTGAAGAATGAAGCCATTTAAAATGCCAATACCACTTGTGTCACATCAATTCAACACGTTCCGCATCCATAATAAACAGTGATGGAAGATAGCAAGCATATCATTGGAAAATGCAACATGTTTACAGCTGTAATTAGAGTGGGAGATCTCATCTAAGATGAAGCCTGTGTTGGTCTGAACTGACGTTAATTAGTGTTTGCTACAAAGCAGATCTGATCTGGGAACAGTTCCACTACTCATCCCTTCATGTCAGCTGGAGAGAGATGAGCACGGAACACTCTTCATCTTTTGATCTCCAAGGAATACATCACACAAAAATGAAAATTCTGTCATTATTTACACACCCCAATGTTGTTTTGCAGCAAACCCCCTAAAAATTGGGCTGCTGTGCATCGGACTGTGATGTGGGTTTTGTATGGTAAGTTAGGTAAGATATTAGAATACAGATTTAAGTTACATAAACAAGAATGCTTTCTAGTCGTATTTAGTATACATTTTCCAATATTTTTATATAACACCTATTTTTTAGTTTACATTATTCATATAAATTATACTTACATATTTTGTTATTTTTTGTGACATATATTTTTAGATATGTTATTTACAACCTAAATACAGTTGAAGTCAAAAGTTTACACACACCTTTCAGAATCGGCAAAATGTTAATTATTTTACTAAAAATAAGGGGGCTCATACAAAATGTATGTTATTTTTTATTTAGTACTGACCTGAATAAGATATTTCACATAAAAGACGTTCACATATGCATTAAGAGCCGGGGGATGAAGATCAGGGTAAATTAAACTTATTTTGTCTTCTGGGGAACATGTAAGTATCTTCTGTAGCTTCTGAAGAGCAGTTATAAATGAAAAAAAATATGATATTTAGGCAAAATAGGAAAAAGGTACACATTTTCATTCTGTTCAAAAGTTTTCATCCCCCGGCTCTTAATGCATCGTTTTTCCTTCTGAAGCATCAGTGAGTGTTTAAACCTTCTGCAATAGTTGCATATGAGTCCCTCAGTTGTCCTCAGTGTGAAAAGATAGAAACCAAAGAATCTGTGGGACCTAAAGGACTTTTTTTTGAAGAACAGCGGGCAGTTTAACTGTTCAGGACAAACTTGGGACTTGTGAACAACTATCACTAACCAAAAAAACAAAACAAAACGAAACAAATGTGGATCATTCAGGTAACAACACCGTATTAAGAATCAAGCGTATGTAAACTTTTGAACAGGGTCATTTTTTATAAATTCAACTATTATTTTCTTTTGTGGACTACATGTAAGAAACATTTTCTGTAATACATCTTATTCAGGTCAGTACTAAATAAAAAATAACATGCATTTTGTATGATCCCTCTTATTTTGGTAAAATAATTAATGCCCTATTTAAATAATTAATGGCCTGGAGCTCACACCTCTAAAAACTTCGAATATTTTTTTTATTAACAAACCGCATATTTGAAGTTAAAACAACTACATTCTTGTTTAAAAAACTCTTAAAACTACATTCTGTGACACAAAAACATTATTATTTCTAAACTAGAATATTGCTATACTGTTATATAATAAAATTTAATGTAATATGTAATAGAAATGTAATAGAATTTTGAACATAAAAATGACTCATGCACTGAAAAATATTTTATTTAGAAACAATTGTTAATCAGAAATGTTGAAGTAGAAAAACTGAAATGTTTTTTTTTTTTTCTCTCCCCCAAACAATTCCAAAATTGTTTTTTTTTACAGTGTAGTTCCATGAGGGAGTCAAGTTGTAAACAGTAAAAGCTTTGGACAATTTACTAAGTAAATCTGATTCAAACAGCTAATTCGAGCAAGTTTGAGGCCGTTTCATGATTTTGTTTGACTCATTAAAAAAAAAACTGGTTCAGTCACTGAATCAGATATGACAGCTTGCTATTGTTGTTGCGTGCAGGAAAAACCGGCATGCATTCCATACTTCCATACTTATTCTGTATGGAAAATGAGCAGCTTGCACATTCTGCTTAACATCTAATTTTGTGTTACAGAGAAAAGAGAAACAAACATAGAACTAGAATAACATGAGGGTGAATAAACGACAAATTATTTGAATGTGCTCTCCCTTTAAATCAGTTTAGTATATTAACTAACACACACGGGCAATTTCTGACCTCATGATAAAGGTGATGCTGCTGAAGCTCTCTCAACATAAACCCACATTTCCCCCCACACAAACAGACAAATAAGCCTGCTAGGAAGCGACCCACATCTTTCTCCATAAACAATCATCATCAACTGTTTGTTGCTGTGTGTATCTCATAAATTATTTACTATTCTCTATTACCCCGAACTCCTTATTTACCTCCCTTCCCCCTCTCCTTTGTTTTCCTTTCCTTGTTTCTTCCACTCTCCTTCTTTCTCTCCTCCACAAAGATCTTCAGAGGTAAGACTATACTCCTGAGACCAGCCTTGTCTCCTAACCACTGAGGCTTCAGAGAGCAAAACGTGTGTGTGTGTTTGTGTGTGTGTGTGTGTGTGTGTACAAACTGGTTTATTTCTGATTGGCTGAGGTGAAACGAAGCAGAGGACTCTGAGTGTAATTGGTGCAAAGGGGATTGTGGGATTGATCCACGCTTGAAGCACCATTGGAGAGATGGAGTATCAAGCTAGCAGTCCAAACGACAGGTTGAGTTCCAGAACGAGAAGAAACTAACGTCAGTTTTCCTGACCGGGAAACATTGATAGCATGACACTGACAGGAAGTACTGGGAATAGCTGTCAAAAACCAGCTTGAGCAAAAGGAATTTAGAAGAGCGAGAAGTAAAAATCGAAAGAAACAGTGTGCATTGGGGGTTCATCTGAACGGTCGTCAATCACTTAGTTACTGGATATGAAACTTTAAACTTCAAAAAGAATGTTATCTAATGATAAACTTCTTGTTTCTGAACGAAACAGACAGTTTCCTTGAGAAGAACTTAATATTAGCTCTTCAAGACTGTGTCGTGAGAAAAGAAGGGATCAGGAGTGAAAATACCTCAGAAGCTCTTTTTTGGTCAGCAAGTTTGAAAGGGGATCAAGTGGCATTGAAACTAAGAGATAAGAGTTGAGCACTTCCTAAAGCTTATCTTTCGTTTCACAAAGATGTTAGAATAATGTGCTCAACAACAAACTAATAATGCCAGCAAGTCAGGGTAAACGCCACATTTAATGTAATGCAAAATGAAAATGTGACTGAGAAGGATAGATGTGTTAGGGTTAGGCAATATGGCCAAAAAAAAAAAAAATATATATATATATATATTTTTTTTTTTAGTTGTCCAAATGAAGCTCTTATTAATGCATATTACTAATCAAAAATTAAGTTTTGATATATATATACAGTAAAAATTGTACAAAATATCTGCATTAAACATGATATGTACTTAATTTCCTAATGATTTTTTGGCATAAAAGAAAAATCAATAATTTTGACTCATGCAATGTATTTTTGGCTATTGCTACAAATATACCCCAGCGACTTCAGACTGGTTTTGTGGTCCAGGGTAACATATATATATATATATATATATATTTTATGATAAAAACAATTTGTATCAGTCGATATCAATAATTATCACAAATAATTTCAAATCTTTATTTCTTTCAAGCTTGCTACTAAGTGAAACTTGTAGAAACCAGACCATTAATTGTAGTTTTAAACTACTCTTTATGGTCAGAACGTGACAAACACTTCACGTCTTAGAATTCTTTCAAAAATTAACCGAAACTCATCAAATACTATATATAATAAATACATCTATAGAAAGCTTTGAATTACTATTTTAAATTGAAATCATTAAAAACGCAAACAACAACTCTTTCATGATGTAATCTGTAAAGATGCATTTCTCTCTAAAGGCGTGTTCAGTGAGGAGATTGCGAGTCAGGATCGTTAATTTCATATGAGTCATTTATTCATTTGTTTTGTTCAAATGGCTGATTCATTCAGGAATAAACTAAATGACTCTCTTTATGAATGGGCTTTTGAATCATTGGTTCACATGACTCGTTCAAAACGCAGGTTCATTCAGAAACTAAACACCGCTGTGTTGCTCGGAGACGCACCAACAATTCTGCTTCAAAGGTAATATGTTCTCTGCAAAATTAAGCAAAAACACATATTGTGTTTAAAATATAACACAATATCAACTTCTTATTTACTGAACTGTTGTATAAAATTGCATTTTTTTTGTTTTTAAGATTTATTTTTAGTGTGATAGCCTATGTGATATATATAAATATGATTTTTTGCACCAATATCATGAATTTTAGGGCACAACTGCATTTGTTTTTTATATTTGTCAACAGCCAACTACAGACACAAAGTCGTTTACATCGTGCTCTTTCATCACTTGATCTTTTGTTGGTGCGCTAATCTATTAAATCACTTGATATACAAAATCATGATCCGCACTCACATATTAAAGACTTCTCTTTTCGTTTATTTTTACATAAATCACCGATGGGACAAGATAGGAATCCTCGACCCACTTTTTAAATCACCAATTTTGACGTCATTCATTCACCAATATTCATTCACTCAGGCTTACATAGTCTGTTTCAGTTTGGACAATTTGGATGTCCGAAACGTTTGTGTCTTCGTCCCATTGGTGATTTATGTAAAAATAAGCAAAAGATAAGTCTTTAATATGTGAGTGCAGATCATGATTTTGTATATAAACAGCCAACTGTATGAAATATAAGATGACGTACAACTCTGGGGGTGGGGCCAGTAACTAATTAATTAACGTGTTAAACTGACATGCCTAATCGGAATAATTATTGTTACTGTTTTATCGCCCAGCCCTAGATATAGTGCGTTCAATAGTGTTCGCTATAGTTGATGGAGATCAGCTGGGATGCTCATATTAGTGCCACTTGCAGCAAATACACACTGCACCTTTAAGACAGTACAACTACTTGAATAAATTCACAGCCTCATTTTTATTCTAATTTGTTAGATTCAAACCTGCATACACGGATATCACGTCGTACACAAAGCTACATAAAAAAAAAAAAAAAAAAATCACATGAAAAGTGTAACAATCGTAACTAATTTTAAAAATAATGCTTTTAAAGGACACCCAAGAAGAGTACTTTCTCATTAGTACTAATATGATGTAACAGCACATTCTGGATCATCTAAATATTGCCACTGGGCAAATCAGAGAGAAGTGCATTCTGGGAGTTAGAGGTGAGCCTAAGAGAGGAAAAGGACATGTTCAGACAAGAAGACTGTGCTGAGGTGTACCCTGTGAGGAATGTGTGTATGTTTACTCGTCCTTGGCTGCCTATGTGTCGAAATACATCTGATTTAGAGGCAAGTGAAACTAATAAGGAGATGGATGTAGAACACAACACATGGAAACACACCCACAGCTCCACATGGAGTGTGTCTCTAGAAGGTTAACTGTCACATCAGTCTAGCAGAATGAATGTTAATGTCAGCATCGGAGGCAATGAACGACACCGTATGAATGATAATACATTCGCTCTAACTGTGTTCACTGTGTGTGTGAAAGAGAGAATGTATTTTAGCCTGTTAGTGTGATGTTAGCACGCTCAGTGATGTGGTGTGCATGCTTAATGGCATGTGTTACAAGCTCTTTCATGTTATGCATCTCCTACCAACGAAAGCGAGCGTGTGTGAGTGTGCTTTTGAGGTGGGGACGTATTAACACAAAAACCAAACTGTGAACAGCTCACCTCCAACATACTTATCACCTCAAACAGAGCAGCACGCACATTCAGTCTGCTGAGAAGCAGCTGACCCGTTTGTCCTTGGAAAAGAATCCTTTTCATTACACTTCGCCATGTTTTCTCTCTTTATCTTTCATTTACTCTTTTTTTTTCCTTCACACTTACCCAGAATCCTCCTCTTCCCAAATGGATTCATCCCCTGCGCGCACACTTCCTGTCTTCACAGTGCTCTGTATCTCTGTCTATGTAAATATTTCAGACACTGCACTAGACATAAGTCACACTTCACCCTCCATCCCTCCTTTTCTGTTCTTTTTAACTCAGACGGCTTCATTTTCTGTTCCTAGGCCGTATCTTTAAAAAATAAACAAATAAATGGAAAAAACCAAAGGCATTTGAGTCTGAAAATAAACATGAGGATGTGATAGTGCCATGATAAAAACGTATCGCAAATGGCTTTTTATAATAATTATTATTTTTTTATTTCCATGACAGAATGTAAAAGTGAGAAAGGAGAACAGAGATAGAAATGCTCTATAAATAAACGTTTTGAACTAACAAAAGTGTCAGACTGATAAAAGAAAAGAAGATTACGCTCTCAGGGCAACAGACCGCAACTGAAATGGTTGCAAAGGCAGCTATAAATAAATATTTGTGACAAAAATGAATGATTCAGGATTTATAATTACTACGATTCTTTTAGCACTTTTCAGCTACAGTATGTGTTTGATTCACTAAAACGAATCAGTTCCTAAGAGTCATTTGTTTTGTTCGTTCCTCACTTAAACACAATTATATACAACATATTTTCTCTATGAGGCATCACTGGGTAATATTCCTTCCCTGTTCTGTCGGGTACACAAGCAAAGGACAGAGAGAACAGACCGTTAAATTAAATTCTGAATCAGAGTCAGGGAGAGAAACATAGCAACCCGTGGCTAAACAACAAATACATGCAATGAGGTCACCCAGCAATACTAGACTCAAAATCAATATGTAGCTTTTTATAAAAGGGAGAACCAGGAGAGAGTCACTTGTCTTGTTCTCTATATTTAACAAAAGATTTATAGCCCATGAGACAAAAAGATGGGAATGCACTGTCAGTGAGAGCGTGAAGAGAGTTCACACTCTGACCCGTCATGTCTGATCTCCTGCTATGGACTGAAAACTAGCATCACAACACTAAACACATTTGACAAATTAGAGAGCGTCTGTGATGCCACTTAACATCTTACTAGTTCAATCAACAAATAAATAATGCTTGGCATGAAACGGATACATTTTTCAAGATTTGCTAATGATTACATTGTTATAACATTGTTATACAGTGTTATTACATTTAGTGTTTTTAAGGATTAATCTTCACATTAGATGGTGAAGAAGACATAAAAACAGAAGAAATGAGCCTGTATAATTCTGCAAATATCTAATATTGACTGATACGACAGAAAAACATCTCTAACCAGGACTCAACATTAAGAATTTTTACCTGCCCTGCCAATTTTTTTTTAATAACTCCTTTACATTTTAAATATTGTTAGGCAAGTGAACACACTAAATAATGTTCACTGTAAAAATATGGATTTAACCCTTATTAAAGTTATTCAGTAATGAGCAATTACAAATGCAAAAAAAAAAAAGCTGATGTTTTCAAACATAAAATGTTGAATAATCATTTTTAAATTATTAAAAATGAAAAGATAATTTAACTGTGAATTTAAAATTGCCAGCAGGCGGCAGCATGTCACTGTTAATGAGTCACTGAGATTCAATTGATTCAGTCAAGTGGATGATTCATTCAGGAGCGAAGCATTTGACTGACTTAATATGCGAGTTGATTCAACCGATTCATTAAACAAATTTATTCAAAAAACTGATTCATGCAGTAGAAACAAGTGTCACATATTGCTCAGAAATGCAAAACATTGTCTTTGTCTTTGTTTGTAGCTATTTTTATTGGCGAAATAGAACAAAACGGACAATATGGCATCAAAAACGTAAATTTCTTAATATTAGCTATATATTAAATATATATATATATATATATATATATATATATATATATATATATATATATTTCCCTGATTTTGAATTTGGGGGGTATTCAAAATGCATTTTAATAGACTAAATCATGCAATGAAAGCATCCACTCTAAATGTACACGCATAGAAGTTTAATGCGTGCACTCACTGGGTGTGTTTTTGTTTGCTTTTCCTAAAGTGAGGGACATATTTGATAATGTCAGATCGTTAAAACAACAGTTAGCCAAAAATATTATCGTAGACAATATATCACACCCTTGTACGATGTGCACTGGCCCGATCGGGCAAGTGACAGTTCTGTCAGCTGGCCCGAGTATCATTCACACTGGCCCTGGGTCATCGGGCAGTCCTTACTGTAGAGCCCTGCAAACACTAGCTGATAACCCCAACAGCACTAGTATTGTGTATCCCTAATAACTAGTTAATATATATGAAATGTATTCTTTAGGGCTGGGAAAATAAATTGATGCATCGCAGATCAAGAAATGAATCTGAGATTTTACAACTGCATCACGATTCTCTCTCAAATCAAAATCTGAGCTTAGTTTTTAACAGCAGATGGCTATGCATGCTTTAGAAACAGCCGTACTCTGCTTGCTTCAAATTACTTAGACACACTTGAACCTAAAATAATCATTCATTCAAGTTTGAAAGACTGAAGCGAATTACAAGGGTGTTCACAGTGGGCCGTGTTTACATTGCATTCGGAACCAATCTACGAATTGCGATGCATTGATTTTATCGCTGCAACGATTCATCGATTCTATTCGAGTACTTGATTTTGAAAAAAAAATCCTCTATTGCGGAAGCGGTGCATTTCAAATGTTAAACCTATTTAAAAATCACAATAAAGCATAACGCTATTAAGAATTCACAAATGCTACGATTCAATTAAATAGATGCGATGTAGGTTTAATATATGTGCTTTAATTATTTACATGCCTGCGTCTCAGAGCAGCTTCGTTCACAGTAACAAACTCATTTACATGTGTGGAGCATCTCAAACTGCATGTTGTTGTGAGTTCGGGTTTATTATAACGCTCTTCTGGGAATGCATCGTACACTATTTCATCAGATTTTCAAGGTTAATCATTTATAAACTTACACAAACACAGGGGAATACATCATTCTTTCACAATATGCTAACTGTTAATCGCGATTTCTATCATAAAGAAATGGCCAAACATTAAAGATTAATTAGACATTTGAATTAAATGTTGTTGAGTCAATATTAAACAGATTAGATTGCGTAGTGAAGTGTAAAAACAATCGTCAGGCCCTTGGCGCCCTCTGCAGTTATTTGATATACTGTGTAATGTACATTAGCTCTATTGTTTATAATACATTACGTATTTTAACAGTTTTGTTCAATAAAACCATATGATTACTTGCTTTTGACACTTTATTTGAACTAATTATTATAGCTTCATTGGTATTATATATGTATTTTAAGTAATTTTAAAGGCTTAGATGTATTATTATACAAAAAAAAATTATAATTATCCGATTGCTCGATTAATCGCCAGAATAATCAACAGATTACTTGATTACCAAAAAAAAATTGTTAGTGACAGCCCTAACTGATTTATCATCACAGCTCTAGTACTCTTGCAACAAACCCCAGTTCTCCACACTGACCTCCCAGTAGAATGAGTTGGTTGGGAAGTTTTTGGGAAACTCAGTTGAACCGACAGGACCAGTTTTGTACACACCGAAAACAGAAGCCAAGCTAATCCAACTATGAAGCCGAGTTGATCCCACATTGAAGTCAGAAATAGTACGACTTGGATTAATCAGTGTAAGGAAAATCCACTAAAGACCCATCTCTAATCGCAAGTATGAATTTACATTTGAACTGTTCAGGGATGCAGAGAGTGGAAATGTACTACATTTCCTACAACCCTGAAAAGATGTCAAAAAAAAAGCTAAATGTGCTCCGGAAATGTGCTCTTTAACTTTAGCACATTTCAGTTCATCAAGAAATTCTTCATCCTCTGCACTCATCATATTTTCACAGTGACCTTAGCAAGGGTAGAAACACTTACTGCAAAATACAGTTCACAAATCAAAGCAACCTTGAACACGGACATGAAAGAAACGGGACGAGAAAGAAAAAAACAGGAAGATGTGCGGGGACATGCTCCCAAACACACAGGCCATCACAGCTCTTACACACACCGCTTGATACACACAATTCAGCCTTTCAGAGCGCACATCACAGGCTCTTTTCAAATGCATGGAGTGTGGGTGTATGAAGCTCACATAGAAACGAAAAGTTAAGGTCATGAGCACACAAACACATCTAGCAGTGCGGCTGGAGACTGAAATGGGAACTTACAGACACATATGTACACATCTTTACACTCACAATAAAGACGTTTCTGAGGCCACTGATATCACAGCTGACAGACTGACAAATGCTATTGACTGCGTCAGGAATGGCATAAGGGTTGACAATGCAAAAAGCCATTTTTAAGCTTTTTATGCTTAAAAAAGTGAATGTATACATAACGTCGTATGAGTGCTTCTATCAGCCACGTCAGCTGGCACAACAAAAAGGCAAGATGCATCTAAAGTAACTGGTTTGATGAAGCTTTCATAAGACATCGAATATATTAAAACTGCCTTTAATCATTGCATACTGCAATGGCTAAAATCACAATGTCAATTAACGCAGTATATGATTAATCATGCAGCCTGAGGCTTTGCTGTCATTACTGCGTTCCCATTTAGAGAGAGAGAGAGAGAAAGAGAGATCAATGTACTAGGCTCTTTCGTTGCTTGGGTTTGGCTCTACCCTTGAATGGACCGCAACTACGGAAAAGGTGAGTGTTTCCATGGCAACTAGCCGACAGGTACAATTTTAGCCCACCAAAAAAGAGCACAGCCCATAATGATCTACGCCACTGGAAATCATCACATTTAGTGAAGATGAAAAAGAACATTTGATAAATCTATCCCATTTATAGCTGTCATTCGGATGGTCTGTGAATTGTTATCAAGCAGTACATCTGTGCTGTACTGCATGCGTATGTGATGAGGGGCAGCAGCGGTTCAAATCTATAAACAGTTGAACACTGACCCTAAACAACAAGAAGAGCGAAGGGGCACAGGACAGGAACCACCATATATTCACTCATTTTTATTCATTCAATTTCAAGCCATCACATTTGGTTCCCCCAACTGAATATTTAATATTTTGTTATCGAAAATATTTGTTTGAGGTCAGAGACAGACAAAAAAGAGAGACGGCGTCACTCACACAATAACTTAGGTACTGTCAAACAATTAATTGCATCCAAAGTAAACGGTTTTGTTTACAAAATGTATGTGTGTACTGTGTAGATTTATTATGTATATATAAATACACACACATACAGTATATATTTTGAAAATATTTACATATATTTACATTTAATATTAAATTAGTATATTTAATATTTTTCTTAAATATATCCATGTAAGTGTGTGTATTTACATATACATAATAAATACACACAGTACACACACTTATATTATATAAGCAGAAACTTGTATTTTGGATGCGATTAATCACGATTAATCGTTTGACAGTGCTACTTTTTACTTACGGCTGTTATTATCACTTACCATAGATTTACTGTAGTAGCACTAACTGCACCATAGTATTGTGTCAGAAATGTGGGTATTTGTGTTGAATTTTTTTTTTTATTAACGTGGACACGTATTAAATGTATTGAGGAAGGAGTAATAGAATATATTTACAGTATTTTTTTGTGATTAAGCTATAGCATTTATGCATTTACACTACTGTTTTTCATATACAAATACATGGAAACCATATTACATTTTTACCATTGTATTGAGGTGCTATATTTGTGGTTTTAACTGGGATTATCATGATCTAAATATATGCTACTACGGACGACCAATGATTATTAAAAAAAACTGAAAAAAACAAAAAAAAAAAAAAACTCAAACATTCAGAATAATTAAATTTCACCATATAAAAATGAGGATGCTACAATTTTTACCAATATTACAGATTTTGATAATGAACATAAATCTACATCTGCATCCTAACTCAAACTACTATCAGATGTGTATTTCTAAGATATATATTTATTTATTTATTTATTTATTATGAGGCGGAAACACAAACCTGTTTCTTGATTTGAAAAAATATTACTCCTTAAAACATGTACAACTGAGATTTTTTTATTATTTCAAATTTATTTTGTTAAGGAAAAAATGACTGGAAAAGTGTCATGTTCTGACCGTAACAAGTAGTTTAAAACCACAATTAACCATCTGTTTTTTTTTTTGTTTTACTATTTTCACATTGGAGAAAAATCTGCCTTTAAACTTGAAAGAAATAAAAATGTGACATTTATTGTGATAATTATAGATATCGACGGATACCAAAAACAAAAAATTGTGATTTTTTCTGTCCATATCACCCAGCTCTACCTGGGTGTATTTTTCTTTACTGAATATAAGCAGTTTTACATAAAACCAGGCCTAAGGTTTATGCAAAACCAAAATACAACCATTAAAATGAGGTATAGCCATTTCATAAATTTAATTTTAAAACCATTCATACATGTAATGTTAAAAAGCATAACAATGGACATCACCCTTAAATGTCAACTGAACAGAGTGATCAAAACAAGCACAAATCCAAAGTCTAAAGAATAGACAGATTCACTTACATTTAATTGTGAGGAAACCCAGCTCCATTAATCCATTCTCATGCCACTACTGTGTGCAAGCACATTTCTGTGTTTCCGATCTGAATAAGCGTTTCGCTACATAGACCATCAAGGGGAATTCTGTGGGATCTCTGGCTTCCTTGCCGCGTGCTGGAGAGGGAACTTCCCGTGGGATAACTGATAACACACCTCCTCGCTCACACGCCCCATTTAAACAGACAGCGCTCCCTTTCCCACATTAGACTCAATAACATTTTAACTTTCTAGTATCAGATCTCATGCCTCTTTCATTGACCGTAGTTTCACTTCCCGATTAAATCTTTGGTCCCACTTTATATTAGGCGGCATTAACTCAGATACGGGAAAGGTTAGGCAGAGGTGTGGTGGTATAGATAGGTTTAAGGTCTGGTTAATGTGTAAAGGATCTGTAACTATAATTGTAATTACAGATGTAACTATATTCAGGTATTTTTTTAAATATAAGGTCAGTGTAAAAACATGTATGTACACAATACATGCATTGTATCAAATAATATAAAGTGGGACCAAATCTTTTATCAAGCATGTTTAGTCATATTCTCCCAAACTGTGTAGTCAATTAAAGGACTACAGCATAAGAATTATTAGCTAATAATATGTGCACAAATACATGTGGTAATAATCTATACACGCAGTAATCAGCTGAAAAACACAAATATATGAAGGCAATACATATACCTGTTTGGACAGGTATATTCACTGTTTTTGAAATGTTTTATTTTTATTTATTTTTTTTTTAACATTGGGACTAGACATTGTGTAGTGTGCAGGGTCCGGGACATAAAGCATTCCCTGATCTATTATTGTGTGCCTAGCAAGAAAGGACATGACATCAAGACTAAAATATGCGGAACAAGAGGGGGGAAAAGCACCACAAGACAAAATAATGTTTGAAGGAGTCAAAAGGTCATTCAGACATTCACTATGTTGACAACACATGCAAACACACAGATTAACTGACACTAGGTAGATATATTAGAATATCAGATTCATAATTCTAGCAGGTGTTTCAGTTAACACTAGCATAATAGTCCGGAGGTCTTCAAAATTTTTAGGCCAAGAAGCCTTTGATGGATAAAGAACAGAGCATAGCGAATATTTACATTTTTATGATGCAGCTCCATTAAAATAACCTTCAATGATGTGTTTGTACATTTTTGTACATTGTCACCGCCACTGACCTCCATTTCAGTTCCCTTCAATAGAACCAACATTTCCATCAGGATTATGGATGTTGTGAAAAACAGACCTCTCCACCGTTTCATTTTTAGTCCATTTTGTGCATAAAGTAAGAGAGGGAGGATATGATTCAGCTTTCATGCAAACGCTTTACACACAATCTCCTGCCCTCGCATCTAACATTAACACACGGGCCAAATGGACAATTTCACAGTTATATCATGGCGGAGAAACACATAGGCGCTGGATGCCAGCCTCTCCATATGCATATAAAAAAGGAAATAAAGACGCAGTTGGTGCCAAGATGGAAAACAGAAAGTGAAGGATGCTGGGAAAATTCAACACAATGACAGACTGAGGGAAAGACATGTCATTCTCAAGAGAAATGGGCTAAATGTGCTAAACAGCAAACAAATTAGCCTTGGCCTGAACGAATTCTGTCTGAATAAAGCAATACCACACATACACACACGCCTTTGTCTTATCACAAGCAAACAGTTGAGCCCTTGATGTTTACTGGGCATCTGGTTAAAGGCTAACCAAAGGTTGTTTTGGACTGGCCACTTCCTTGTTTCAAACACACACACACACACACACACACACACACACACACACAAGTTCAATGACTTGCCAAGCTAAAAGAGATTATGAAACTTAAATCTATGACCCTGGTCTTCATTTTTGCTTTGAACAACTACACATACTGAGAAATCCTCTTAGAAGCTCATTTACATATAGAATAACTACTAAGAGAATCACTTAACTGATTACAGTTCACTCAGTTTTTTTACATTTGGCTATGTTAATGTAATTTTCAAATTACACAAAAAGACTCTGGTGTGAATAGACTATGATGCGTGTTTGTCGATGTGATCGCTTGCTCACGTGAATCGTTCATGTGTGTACGTGTGTTTACTTTCAGTGTCAAATGAGGTTTTTTTTTGCACACTCAAGTGATTTCTTTCTTTTTCTGAAACACTTTTCTCTGAAATACTTTTTCTGTGGATGAAAACAAAGCACATGCACAAACATGCAACCTTGGAAAGGAAACATTCCAGACAAGTTCTTTCATGCCCATGAAAACATAAAAAGGAGGACATAAAAAAGAAGAAAAAGAGAGAGATAGAGAGAGAGAGAGAGAGAGAGAGAGAGAGAGAGAGAGAGAGACATGATGAGGTTGAACCATGAAGTCCTTTCTGACCTTCAACACGAACAGGACTTGTAGAGAAAACAGACATGACAAAAAAGGTGGATTTTTTTCATCCATCATGCTTTTTTATATGAAGACAGGAGACTGACTTCTGTAGAATCTTATATATTTATATACTTGGCTTTTGAGAGCCATCAGCTGATACAGACAGTGTGCACAGTGTCTGTTCATTTACCGGCTTTGACACTAGGATGCTTTGATGAACTACAGCATAGAATATGAAGACAAAGCAGCCTAGTGCTGAAGACATGAGAGGAAAAGTAAAAGGCGGAGTGTGCGTAAGGATGAGCAAGGCTTAGCCTTCTCCTGGACACAGATCGGAAAATTAACGGGGGCTTGGGACAAAAATGGCACTGAACTGTTAAACTAAATCTATTATGGCTGTCACGAATAAAATGAAAAGTGCTGACTGCAGCATTAAATTTAGATCTGCTCATGTTGCATCATTATTCTTTTTTGTTGCTTTTTACAGTGCTGTGCAATTTAACCAATCACAGCCGATTCTGTTGAGCTTAGGAATGCAATGGCCAATCAGAGTCGTTCAGATGAGTCATCGGTGAAACTCACTAGACTGAAGTTGGTCATACTGTTCTTTGATAATGTAAACGTTCTTTGCTCGCTTTCTCTGTATAATTTATTCTTCGTTTGAATAACTGTGAAAGTGTTGTAATTAGTAACTTGCAATGTTTTTATGATTAAGTTAAATACAAATTCAGTCATATTAAAAATATATCATAAACCCCATATCTGGTCAACTGAATGGTTTACCTCAATTCATGAGCAATTATTTTTATTTTATTTATTTTTGGGGCCATAGTTATAGATGTGAATCTAAGTCATGATTGCTGTTGCATGTGATCATCTTTTCAGCGATCTTCTCCTGTCACTCTATATGCACAAGTATTTACGCTAGGTTCTTTCCAGCCATTCCCACAAACGTTTTTGTGTCTAAAACGCAAAACGCAGCATTCAGGAAAGTTTTATGCCTACTCCGCCATGTTTGCGTCAAATACAAAAGTTGCCATACCAACCTAATGCTGTAAACAAAAGCTCACAATGCTTGCCCCACCTCCGTGATCTCTGATTGGTCCACTGTTTTGGAACTGACATTGATGAGTGGCGCTGCGTGTAAAACTTTAAACTTCATTAATTTGACATGGCATCTTAAATGCGCCACTCACGTACGAGATGCTGCAAAAGACACGGTCAGACACGTATGCAGTATACATAATGGTGAAACATTTTTTTTTGTGTGTGTGAATTTGCACCATTGCCCAACAAAATGCTAACACACTAAATAAAACTTAAAACTCAAATTGTGGAACATGTATTATTATTAAATAGTACAGAATTGTGTATATAAGAGTATTATATATTTAACATTATATATATATATATATATATATATATATATATATATATATATATATATATATAAAACTATATATATAAAACAGCAACTCCATTTTCCCTTTACGTTCTACTAATGTTTTACCAGTACAAATTATTTGTCATGTCAACGTAACACATTAAACTGAAACTGATTATGAGATTAAAAAGTCTTACAACTGTACAGCATGCTTCATTTCTCTGCATTTGTCTCTACTCTATTTCTCCTTTATGTGCGCAATTTACAAATTACATAACTGCAGTCGGCCACCCTGTCCAAGCCAGGCCATTAACTATGCCGCCCGTCCATCTATTCATCTCTCATCCCTCACTCCTCCTCCCTTTTCCATCCATCCATCCCTCTATCTACCCGCCTGGAAAAGCTGCTTACACTAGGCCAAAGGAGAAAATAACATGAGAACACACACTTAAACATGCCGGGACAGCCCGAAAATTTACATACAGGCCATTACAAGCAAAGACATTTATTCCCAGAGGTGCAAGCGATTGGATTATTGATGAATTTGAGTAAATGTCACACTGAAAGCTGGCGGTTTGTAGTGTGGCATCCTGTAACAGCTTTAGATCTCAGACAGTGGGTCCAAAAATGGGTCACAGGTCCGTTCAGACAGCAGGGAAAATCAATAATGTTAAATGCAAATAATAAAGTTCAACTAATCGTATCGTTAACGTAGCAAAACATAAAAGAGAGGAGAAACACTTCCCTTATCTGCTGTTGTTAATATTTTGGCACAAAATGTTCATCTGTCACTTGGTAGACTCTAGCCAAATTATACATATGCCAGCATAGACAGATTGTGACACATGCCCTCATCCCCGAAACCATGAAGAAAAGTATGCAAGGTATTAAAAAAAAAAAAAAAAACTACAGACTACACTGAATACTAGCTAGCTTGCAGCAACAAGGATTGTGCCAACCACAATTTGTTTTGTGCTTTGAATTACTGGCTGCTGAGCATGGAAGCCTGGTTTTGCCTCAGCAAAAAAAAAAAAAAAAAAACTAATAATAAAAATAAAACACGTAGCTCGCAATAAGCTAGTAATGTTGTGACATAGGAAGTTGCAAAAACATATTTATTATCTCTGAGGGGGAAACAGGAAACTTATTTAATTATCATTTGAATTTCATTGGATTCATTTCCTATTCAGTCTGTCTAATGTTAATAATTGTAAATATTCACACAGTAATATTATTAAATGTCATGGCTATCTTTCAAAGGAGATGTTCACTTCCAGAACAAAAATTTACAAATAATTTACTCACTCACTTGTCATTCAAGATGTTCATGTCCCTCTCCAGTCACAAAGAAAGTATGTTTTTTAATAAAACATTACAGGATTTCTCTCCATATAGTGGACTTCTATGTCGTCCCCGAGTTTGAACTTCCAAAATGCAGCTTCAAAGGGTTCTAAATGATCCCGGCTGAGGAACAAAGGTCTTATTATCTAGTGAAACGATCGGTTGTTTTCTACAAGAAAAAAAAAAGGACAATTTATATACTTTTTAAGCTCAAATGCTCGTCTTGTCTAGCTCTGCGTGAACTCTGTGTATTCCAGTTCATGACATTTAGGGTATGTCAAAAAAAAAAAACCCATCTTATTTTTTCTCCAACTTCAAAATCGTCCTACATTGCTGTTTTATCTTTTTTTGTAAAGGGCGTTTGATCTTCTTTGCATGTTCACTTCGTAAACACTGGGTCGATACTTCTGTGGCGATCTAGGATGATTTTGAAATTGGAGTGGAAAATGAGACCTACCCTAACTGTCTTGAACCGGAATACACAGAATTCACACAAAGTTAGAAAATATATATAAATTGTCATTTTTGTTTTAGAAAATAACCGTTTTGCTAGATAAGACACTTCTTCCTCGGCTGGGATCATTTAGATCCCTTTGAAGCTGCATTTAAACTGCATTTTGAAAGTTAGAAGTCCACTAAATTGAGAGAAATCCTGAAATGTTTTCGTCAAAAAAACAATTTCTTCACGACTGAAAAAAGAAAGACCTTGGATGACAAGGGGGTAAGTAAATTATCTGTAGATTTTTGTTCTGGGAGTGAACTTCTCCTTTAAGTAGAGAAGGTGCAGTCTTGGTTCACCACATGAAGTCCATTGTAAAATCTGGGTTTCAGCAAAACCATTGGAGAAGCAGAACAGCTGTAGAGAAAAGCTCTCAACTCGCAGCACACACATATTTTATTCATGTTGCCAGTTAAAGGAACAAGACACAATGTGAAGAGACGATGACAATCTGCCAGTTACTGTCAGCACAACACAAGTATAAAGCAGCAAATGTGTTTCTAGTACTGTACCTACAAAATAAGAGTGGTTTGTGGTAAGATCTGACGTGAGCTGGCGCTGCCGCCATGTGTAGGGATCTGACTCACTTCAGACTCCAGCTGGACAATTGATAAGATGACTATTTATTGTTTTAACTAGCTGACATTTCAGGAAAAAATCTGTGGTTTTTTACATTGTCTGCATCCTGAATGACTTTAAACTGCCTTTCTCATCCTCGTTCCCTTAACTTGTTTGTCTGTCCTGGCCACGTTCGTTCTTGCCTCGCAGGACAGAAATAACAGCTCTAAAATGTCTCGATAAGATTCCTCCGTATTTATCCTGATGCATAACACTTACAAATATGGTAGCATTCCATTCTGAGTGTGTCCTACATGCAACACAAGATCAGAGAAAATAAACAGGCTTTCTATGCCAGCAACTAACACAGAGCCTTTCTGTCCACTGGAAGTTTATGTTCCTATTCTGATCCGCCTTGGAAGCATTCGCCTCTGAGACATCTTTACCCAGACACTCTGGTCAGGTTGAGCATTCAGAGGTGACCCTCTCCTGAGGAGAAGATGCCCTACCACCCTCTTTATGTTCCAGGAGAGCAGAGCAGTAGACACACCTCAGCGGCGCACAACAAATCAATAAATGAGAGCGATTGGTCATGACAGTGCAATTAGAGAGTGACTGAGAGAAAACCAGGCAGGGGGAAAGAGAGATGGGCTTGATTTGCAGAGTCTAATGCAAGTTTCGAAAACATTTTTGCACACTACAACTGTTTTTTCTCGCCTTTTTTATCCTCCACTCAAATCCGCTATCCGTCTTTAATTTTCCGTTCCAGCACAGCTGAGGAGACATCGAACAACAGCTGGTACTGAGGAGACACTCTCCTCTCATTCCTCCCCTCTTTTTTCACACCATCTCTCATTCGCTTTCTACTCAGTTTAAAGGCGTTTGTAAAATAAATAAATTTGGCTTTCCTTGCACATTCTCTGCTATAATACAAGAACTTCCACTTTTTCCATCTGTGTATTGTATGTTGCCACAAACAATCTGATTTCTGATGCATTTCTTTTCGATTGGTTTTAACCGTTTACCACGCAGCTGAAGAAGAACTGTACACAATAGAACGTTTTGTATCATAAACATTTTTAATATAATTAGTGCTGTGCAACGATTAATTCCGATTAATCACATCCACATTGTTTACATAATATGTGTGTGTGTATTGTATATATTTATTATGTATACATAAATACTTAAATATTTACATGTATATATTTATTTTTATATATTTCTTATACATGTACATATATATATATATATATATATATTTTTTATTGATATAATTAATATTATATATAAATATATTTAATATATAAACATAACATTTTTCTTAAATATATCCATGCATGTGTGAGTATTTATATATACATAATAAATATACACAGTACACACATATATTATGTAAACAAAAACTTTAATTTTGGAAGTGATAAATTGTGATTAATCCGGAATAATCAGGATCAAACTTTAATTAATCGTGATTAATCGTTAATTAATCACAATTAATCGTTGCACAGCACTAAATATAATATAATACGTGACCCTGGGACACAAAGTTTTTTAAATTGAGCTGATTAAATAAGGTTTCCACTAATGTATGGGTTATTAGAAAAGGACAATATTGGGCCGAGATACAACTATTTGAAAATCTGGAATCTGAGGGTGCAAATAAATCAAAATATTGAGAAAATCACCTTTAAAGTTGGCCAAATGAAAATCTTTGCAATGCATATTACTAATCAAATATTTAAATTTGATATATTTACAGTAGGAAATTTACAAAATATCTTCATGGAACATGATCTTTACTTAATATCCTAATGATATTTGACACAAAAGAAAAATCGATAATTTTGACCCATACAATGTATCGTTGGCTATTGCTACAAATATACCTGTGCTACTTACGACTTGTTTTGTGGTCCAGGGTCACATATAATATAATGTAATATAATATAATATGATATAATATAATATAATATAATGCAAAATTTGGTTAAAAAACCTGTCGGTGCCGACAGCCGTACGGGCAGTGCCAACATATAGCGTCATTGCCCTACATGTGACCCGAGTTCAAATCCCGTCTCGAGGACCTCTCCAGATCCCGCCTCCCTCTCTCTCCAACTTCGCTTCCTGTCATTTCTATACTGTCCTATAATAATAAAGGCAATAATAAACGCCTAAAATAAATCTAAAAAAAAAAAGAATAAAAAGCTTGACTGAAATTAAAAATACTATTTAATATGACTGAATCAACGGTACAACGTAAACAGTAAAATGTTTACATTCACAAACTGTTGGAATAGAATAGAATAGAATAGAATAGAATAGAATAGAATAGAATAGAATAGAATAGAATAGAATAGAATAGAAACTAATTTAATTGTAGAAAATATATAAATATGACTAAATCAACTCAAGGTTTGACCAATGTCCAGGGCTTTTCCATGACCTTTCCAGATATTTGCGATTATTGAATAAGGATGTTCAAAAATGATTTTTACTGAGATAAATTCATTGGAAAGAAGTGAATTGTTATTCACTCACAAAACGGACATGCAAGACAGATTTGCAAGCAAAACTGACTTCGCACTGGCACAATACTTAACCAATTTAATATTTCAAGACATACAGCTAGTATAACAACAAAACGTTTAAAAATCCCTGATATTAGGTAGGTTTACCATGACCATCAGACATTCAGTTATGTTCCACCAATCACAGTAATTTTAAGGTTCAGATGAGGAAAAACCTCCATGAGGAACCAGATAATGGAGAGTCGGTACGACTCGCTTACATGGCATGCAGAAGTAATTCATCATTAATCGATCTTTAAATCTATAAATCCAGGGAGGGAGATGCTTGTGAGACACGGTGATCCTCGGCGTTATGAATGAGAGCAGCTGTTCAACTGAAATATAATTACAGACACACACACACAAGCTGACAGGTTAAGAGAAGTTCATAACCTCCAGTCATCTAAAAAACAAAAACAAAACAACCACAAGTCACAGACATCTTCTTCACGAATCATTTCAATAACCACAAAAACGGCACACCCTCAACCACCCAGTATAAACTTTAAATCGAAGTATAATTGAATCAGATGCAGCCATTTAAAAATCTTAATGCAGATGTGCGGCTGCTGGCCACAGTGACTCCACACTAAAATGGCATCAGAATTTAACCACATGAGTCCAGTGACCCAGAACATCTAATGTGACCGACATCCCCCATCACAGCCACTGTTAGCAACAATTAACAAACAAACACATTACAAAACAATTCCAGATCACAGCATGTGAACACAGAAGTGTGTGTGAGAGAGACTTCTAGTTTGCATAATCATGTTATACTTGAACACGAAAACATTCCGAGCCAAAGGAAGATGAGGAATCGGTCTGATCACTCACCGGACATCATGTGAATTCAGCGTAGCAGTCGGACACTGGAGAGAACGAGGGAGGACAGAAGATAACTCTGGAGGGGAAGGGATCTGTTGGGTAGCACTCACAGCTCCATTTTTCCCTTTTCCGGCACTGAGCGCTTCCCTCTCCCTGCGTCTCTCTCTCTTGCTCGCTCAGCACTGGGCAGCCCAACCGCTGCCGGTTGTTTTCTGGGGAAGGCGGAGCGGAGAAAAATCTCTCTCTCTCTCTCTCTCTCTCTCTCTCCTGTTCACTCGCTCAGCCCTTTCTTTCACCCCCACTCACTCTTTCTCTCTCTCTCTCTACTGCCCTCTTGTGCTCTCTGTGTTACTCATGCTCCCTCTCCTTACATATTTTTTCCACTGTCCTACTTCCTCTGCTTTCTGTATCTCTCTCTGTCAGAGTTTGGATGTCGTATAAATGGCTTTACTCTCTACCGCAGACAAAACCAAAAACGCACAAAAATGTGAATCTCATATGCATGTCTTTGTTAGTCAGATGACTCCCTTTCATCCCAAATCAATACTCACAGATGGCTGTGACAGAGTACACAGCATATAATCAACCAAAACAAAATTTTCTCCAATACTAAATAAAACGGGCAATTTTAGAAGCAGCGCTGGCTTTGTCAACAGTCATCTTCCAGACTTAAGCTCAGAAATCAGCATGTCAACAGTCTGAAATGTTCACAGCAGGTCTGAGCCTGTTTGTGATAAAGTTTTTTTAACTCTTAGCTAACATTTGGGAGAATAAAAACTACATATAAACTATCATGTAGGGGTTAATATTAGTTGGAGTTTTTCAAATGTTTTTGAAAGAAATACTGTAAATTTTTCTTTCCCCCTATTTAAATATATTTATCTATGTATTGATATATACATACGACTAAAGAAAGAAAGACATGAACATCTTGGATGACAACAGGGTGAGTACGTTATCTGTAAATTGTTGTTCTGGAAGCGAACTACTCCTTTAAGAAGAATCGTTCACTCATATGACTACAATAAATGGTTATAATTATAATAACTATTTGTTGTAGCCATTTGATTATGCAACTTTAAATCACTGTGGCAAATCAAATTCATCTAATGCATTATGAATGCACGAATAAAGGAAATACTTCAGTCTCAAAAACACCTTCAGTGATTTAAAGCAGTATTATTGCCTGCACATTCAATAAACACAGCCAGTTTTGTTTTGTCCGAGCAAACCCAACGGCCGTCATTGAGGCCTTATTAAAATCACTCATCACAAAACATACATATTGAGCTTGACAGTTTGATTAAAAGTGGCTCTAGTTCAATCTTTCCTTAGGAATTAGTTTCTTTTTACTAAATGAAATTTACAGAGCAATAAAGCAACACTGAGATTTTTTTTCTCGATATGACAGTTTCCTTGACAACATCACCTTTTTCCTGCTCAGGAGGGAGAGAAACGAAGGATACGTGAGAGAACAATAAAACGAGCGTAGGAAAATTGACTCAAATGTTCAAATGCTTTTAATTTAGATCTGACCCCGTAAGTCATTAGAATCTATGAGCGCCATCTGAGAACATCAAATAAAAAGCAGTGCCAGTCTATGAACTTTATTAAAGTCTGTTTGTGTCTATGAATGTGTGTGTGTGTGTGTGTGTGTGTGTGTGTTTAAAAGGAAAACATGTTTTGCTCCAATTCTGTCCACATGTCTATTCGTGGCGCTCTTTATCATTTAAATGTATGCCAAGTTTTGGCTTTCGAAGTTAACGTACACACCAGTCAAAAGTTTTTGAACAGTAAGATTTTTAATGTTTTTTAAAGTCATCTCAAGCCTGCATTTATTCGATCTAAAGTACAGCAAATATTTTGAAATATTTTTACTATTTAACATAACTGTTTTCTATTTGAATATATTTTGAAATATAATTTATTCCTTTTAATTTATTCCAAAGCTGAATTCCTCAGTCACATGATCCTTCAGAAATCATTCTAATATTCTGATTTTCTGCTCAAAAACATTTATTATTATTATTATGTTGAAAATATCGGAGTAGAATTTTTTTTCAGGTTTTCAGAACAGCATTTATCTAAAACAGAAATCTTTTGCAACATTGTAAATGTCTTTATTATCACTTTTGATCAATTTAAAGCACCCTTGCAAAATAAAAGTATTAATTTCTATAAGCTAAAAATTCAGCTTTAAAATCACAGGAATAATTTACATTTTAAAATATATTCAAATATATTTTTTAAATAGCAAAAATATTTTTTCAACAATTTACTGTTTTTACTGTACTTTGGATCAAATAAATGCGGGTTTGGTAAGCAGAAGAGACTTCTTTAAAAAAAGGTAGTGTATTACAATTAATCCAAATAATTTTGCATACTATATGCAGATATAGATATACAATAACTTTGACAACATAGAGTTCATTTCTCAGTTCATCCTCCACAAATCATGTCTGAAAACTAAACTGCAAATACACACTATTGAAAAATCATTGTATGAATGAATGAATGAATAAATGATCTCTATGGTGAGACAGTGGGTAGAAAATGGTCATATAAAGGTAAAGACTAAAAATGAAAAAACTAAAATTTGAGATAATCCCTCTAAAATACGTAGAGATACTCCCAAAATGTCTATTTTTGAAATTCATTTGGATTTAAATCCAGTCTACACACAAAAAAACAATCCTTTTCTCTATTCACTGGAACAGAACAGCCTGCTTTGTTGGTAAATAGTTCAACTTGTGGCTGGTATCATGTTTCCTAAGTCTCCATAGTGCCATCTGTGCCAGGAGGACAATCAGCACAAACTAAATGTTTCAGTGCATTATGGGTGAACAAGCAAACAAGACTTCAGAAATTACTACAACTAAACCTCATTTGTATATTGGCTTTCTACAAAAAATGGTAAAGAGAAAATTGCATGCATGTTGATACTGCATTTAATAAATGTCCATTTAGATGTAACTGCCTTTGTATATTGATGTCCTTTAATTTAAGAGCTTTCAACAACAGAGTTGTTTTCTATTAAGAGCTCCTGACTCTTTCCAATAGAAGCCACAATCAGACTGTCTGGTAACGCAGGGTCATTTTCAGCCAAATGAATCTAATAATGTAGAACAGACAGAGAGACACACACACAAACATTCAAGCACTGATTGTAAGCGGCACAAAAGTAAGCTGCACTTACATCAGCCGGGGCATCGGGCACACAAATTTAACAAAAATCCATTTGGCCCCACAGAAGTCCAGAGTACTCATCCCCTATCTGTACAAGCACAGCCATCCATAGTCTGCTCCAGCCAAGCCATGCTGAAAGCACAGACAATTACTACACTTAATCCAATCAAATGAGATGCTTTTGGGATTAGCAGCATCCGCACATATAATCTCATTTGTGTAAAGAATGGATGAGCAGCTCAGGCCGTGGGTTTAGAGCAGTGGCTGATGTTAATGCTGTTGATATAAGGTAAAACGAGGCCTGTGACTGACTGGGAATTCTTAGGGTCTAAGCTAATAGCTAAAGCTAAACTGGGAAAACGCTGCTAGCTAATGCCCAGATTAACGAGGGAATCGTCACTGAGCACAGATAAAGTACAAACTGGGGTTGTACTGATTGAGGTCCAAAAAAAAACTCCCCTCTCTCTCTCTCTCTATATATATATCTTAGAGGCCTATGATTTCCATGATGTGAAAAATGCGGACAGAATCACAGAATCCAGTCATGAAAATGGAATTTACTGTAAAACGTGGAATATTAAACCGCAAAAAGACCATTTATATATGAATCCTGCATGTTTTGCTTGTCTCTGAATGAATGGCATAGATGTGTTAGTCATTTTTATGGTATCGTGACAACCCTAAGTACATGAACACGTATTACATTATCATTTTGTCGTATAACATACAAACAGAAACAGTCCTTCACAGCAAGCTGCCAAAATAAAAGTTCAGTTTAACTTGAAGAACCTGTGACAGAAATATATTAAGTAATGTAATCATAGTACTACTTCAGATGCGCATTTTCCACAAGTTGATATGACTCTTTGGGGTCTTAATGAAATATACCATACTTAGGTTAAAATTTCTCAATGGTAGTGTAAAACAACACCCTTTTTACCTTGTAAAAACAGCTCTGTTCACAGTGACTCGTTTCGGTGCATGTCCCTTTAAATGCTAATGAGTTCTGTACACCCCGCCCCTCTTTTCCGTGGGGTGACAAGTCGTTCTCTGAGAGACTGTAAAATTTAGCCACATTTAGCCACAAAAACTTGCTAACTAGGACATTATTATGAAATGCGATTTGCAAAGATTCTTAAAACCCCTTATACTCATTTCCTCTGTAGGTAAACCTGGATCATAAATGATTATTAAAGCAGTCAATAAATACGTGTGGGAGAGGCCTGTGCAGAACTACGTCACTCTGCCAGGAATCTCAGAACAGCCTGATCTGAGAAAGTGATTATTATTATTGGGGATTCAAAAAAAAAAAGCACTAGGTAGAATTTTATCAGTATAGGGTGGTTGTGTTCACACACTGCCAACACACATTTATGTTCAAACAACATGTAAAAGTGAATTTTGCATCCGATGATGCAGAATATTTACCAGAAAAATGTAAATACACAATACAGTTCTGATAATTAATTATTTTTTAAAATAAAATCAATCATTTAGAGATGCGTTTGATTATTAAAGTTTAATGAAACCATTGAAATGGAATCCAGAAAATTAATAAAAACAGAACTGGTAAAAATACAACCGAATTTGAGGGGGAAAACGTATTTCATAAAGTCTTAAAATTGTATTTTTTGTTAAACTTGTAATGAATTGCTGTTAAATTGTGTACGTTTCATGATTTTAATTAATTACACAAGCTTTTTGATTAATATATAAATTTTTAAATTGAACCATTAAAACAGAGTCTAAAAAATTAAATAGAAGTATTCCAAAAAATAAAAAATAAAAAAATGGAATTCAGAATATTTGGCCAAGATACAACTATTTGAAAATCTGGAATCTGAGGGTGCAAAAAAAATCAAAATACTGAGAAAATTGCCTTTAAAGTTGTCCAAATAAAGTTGTTAGCAATGCATATTACTAAGTATTATATATTATTAAGTTTTGATACATTTCTGGTAGGAAATTTACAAAATATCTTCATGGAACATGGTCTTTATTAATTATCCTAATTATTTTTGGCATAAAAGAAAAATCTATCATTTTGACCCATACAATGTATTGTTGGCTATTGCTACAAATATACCCGTGCTAGTTATGACTGGTTTTGTGGTCCATGGTCACATATATCCCCTCTCTCTGTATATTTCAGTGTGGTTGACCAGCTGGATGGTTGGAAAATCTGCTTTCCCTACTATGTAACTTACTGATATATTAATAAATGACATGTGATCAAATAAAAGTGTAAATAATATTTTAGAAAAATCCCTGTAACGCCACATGAAACTGTCTGTAGAGTTGTGTGGAATCCACAGGATTTAAAAGCACCAAAAATAAATGTTTACTGGGAAAAAAGATAAATGTTCACTGGACAAGAGGCTCCAAACACTTCATTTTGGGTCCTGCTTGGAGAGTGTGCTTTACTAGCAGTCTATCATGACTGCTGTTTGCACTGGGAAAAAAAAAAGCTATTAATTGTTTATTGGACAGCGGGCTTTCGATCGATGTGTTCTTGTCCTGCCTGGAAGCCTGACTTCTCTATATGATTTACATTTAGTCTTGCAGCAGACTCCCATCTCACTTAATGTCCACTTTAAAAACTGAAACTAGAACAGAAAATAGGAATAAACAGCTAGACCTGAAATTTGTTGTGTCAGTCTATTTCTAGTACTACTACCAAACTGTTATTGTTCTGCAAATTGTGAGCATAACGGTTAGTGCATCAAATTTACGGTAAAATAAAGTACAGAAACTTCCAGAATCAAAAATTTGCATAGAAATGAGCAAAAAACTCAAGAGCAGAGCACAGCTGCAGTCTGTTTAAAGTGAGGGATATTTATGGGATAAGGGAAAGAGAAGATGCATGAAGGAGCATCTCCGAGAAAGAGGCAGATGACAGATTGGACTGCAAAGCTCTGTCGGTTTTCACTGACAAGAGAGGCATGTCAAAAGTGACCTCAATAACCAGTCTGCCAAACAGACACACAAGCTTTCAGGCCAAACACACACACACACTCTTCACACGTCATTGTTCACTGTGCAGCAAATTATGCAGCACGGACATGAGGAAATGCAAAATCTCACATTTACATATGGCGTTATACCATAGGAATTAGCACACAGAATGCAAACGCATGCAAAAACATCCATACTAAGACTCAACGGCCATATTCAACCACACATACAGTACAAGTACATCTACATTCACATCCAGCACGTCTTAAAATAGGTCAGAACCAACTGCTTATTCATTCTCTCCAATAACACATGGTGCCATGACTGTAACAGCTGATTTCCAGGCAAGACAATGACGAAAAGATTAGAGGTAATAGCATTTTTTAAAGACAATTTTAACTAACAATGTTTAAAACAATGGTCCTCAACCAGGAGGTCGGCACCCAATAGAAGACCTCAAATAATTTTCAAATGGGCTGCAAAAAGGCTACTTTTTTTTTTTAAATAAGACAAAACAAGTTAAAAGACTAAATAAAATAAAACATGTCTTATTTTAATTTGTTCTTTTCACAACTATAATTTCAAATTATAATTCTTAAGCTCTAAAATATTTTATTTGGCAGAAACTGGCAGACATTTGTAAATAATATTTAAGAATAATATATATATATATATATATGAAAATTGTGAAACACACTAACATAAACAGCTTATATGGGGACCTTGCAGCTCTAAAATATTTTATTTGGCAGAAACTGACAGTAATTTATAATAAGAATAATATTCTTAATTAAAACACCAAACATCATGTAAACTCACTGGTCATAAAAAATGGTCATTATTTTAATTTTACTATTTATAATTATTTTATTGAATTATTTTAATATATTGAGACTCCTAGTTTCTGTAATATATATATTTGAAAACAAACAGCTTTGTTATTACAGAAATAGCTTATATGGGGACCCTGCAGCTCTAAAATATTTTATTTGGCAGAAACTGGCAGTAATTTATGAATAATATTAAGAATAATATTTTTAATATAAAACACCAAACATCATGTAAACTTATTGGTCATAAAAAACAAATGCGAAAAATTCTGAATTATATTCGGCTTGTAAAATTCCTTTAATTAGGAAACATAATTATTTTAATTGTATTATTTATAATTATTTTATAGAATTATTTTAATACTTTGTGACTCCTAGTTTCTGTAACATATATTTGAAATCAAGCAGCTTTGTTATTACAGAAACGGCTTATGCCTTGCAGCTCAAAAAATATTTTATTTGGCAAAAATTGTCAGCAATTTATGAAAAATATTAAGAATAATATTCTTAATATAAAACACCAAACGTGTAAAAATATTATTTATAATTATTTTATTCAAGTATTTTAATACATTGTCACTCCTAGTTTCTGTAATATATATATTTGAAAACAAGCGGCTTTCTACAGAAACAGCTTATATTAAATATTTTATTTGGCAGAAATTGTCAGCAACTAATGAATAACATTAAGAAAAATATTCTTAAAACACCAAACACCATGTAAACTCATTGGTCAAAAAAAAAAGTGAAAAATTCTGAAGCTTGTAAAATTATGGAAAATAATGTATTATTTAAAATTATTTTAATACATTGTCTCTCCTACTTTCTGTAATATATATTTGAAAGCAAGCAGCTTTGTCATTACAAAAAAATGGACGCCATGCAGTCAAAAAGGTTGAGAACTACTAGTATACAACAATCCAAATACACAGATCATCTATAGACTCTAAAGAGCAAATGTTTGTCTACTTCCAGATGACATTGGTGGTGTAGAAATGAAACACTTCAGCTTTAATAGACGGAATAAGATGAAAAATTGTTGTTGTTTACCTGTCATTGTCCACTGGTCTGAAGCCTGGCAGGATGTGTCTGAAACTGCTGTTCCTGTCCAGTTTAGGCTGACTCTTAGTCCGCTTTATTGAGCCCTTTAACCTGCGACTCAAAAACCCCTAATGAGGAAATGACAGAGAATAAGAGACACATTATAATAATCACAGTCAGGGGGGAAAAAACTTATTTCATATTGCTCTTTCACTACCATTTCATACATTCACTCACTCGTTAATTATCCCACATTATACACCCTTTTTCTGTGAAAGCACCTGTCACATTTTTGCGGCTCAAGACTCAACTTCCTTTAGGCAGCAGTTACCATGGAGACAGCAGGTTGGCATCAAGGGCACGGAAAGGAACGGGAGGCATAAAGTGAGAACGAGTGAAAAAGAAAGCAATGAAAGCGAGAGCGCGAAAGACCGAAAGACAAGAATGAGAGTCAAGGACAAAACACGATCGGCTCATCCTCACTATAAGGCTGCTACAGTAGAGCTAAAAAAACAAGAATGTGAGAAAGCGAGTGTGAGAAACGCAACGGAGAACGAATAAGAAAAGGTGCGGAAAGAGTTTCTGGAGGAATAGAGAGGCGAGTCAGCAGACATGAAGTTTCTGACAAGAAAGTGTTAGTAAACAAACAGAAAGCAGGCCGTTCCCCCCTACCAATTAACACATCTGCATATTCTACATAATTAAAGCACCCTGCTGATTACTATTCACAATATATGCAAATTATTACACACAGACATCTCTTAATCACAGAGCAATCAGTCAGAGCACTGCAGCCTACCGTTCGCTAGCATCGAAAGAAAAGGAAATCAAATCAGAAGAGGACTGAGAGAGACAATGACAAGAAGACATCGGAATAACAAACAAGCTCCCCTGTCCAAACATTACATGAATTGCAAAAATATTGAAGGAGGAAGCCTCAAAGAAGGTCATGAGTTGATCATTTCATGTTTCCAGGTTGTCACGACAAGTGCTCTGAAGAGAGTCAAGAGTAAATTGATTATCGCTTTGACTGATATTTCCTAAATTGATTTTCAGTTACTTAGTAACAGTTATAAATGACTAGGATAAATGGCAGCATTTGGTGGCTCTCTTAGTTGACTGTTTTTTTAAAACTATTCAAAGTTTGGGGTCAGTAAGACTTTTTAATGCTTTTGAAGGAAGACTCTTAAGCTGAATTTATTTGATCAAAAATACAGCAAAACCCATAATACTGTAAATATGATCAATACAGTTAAACACAGAAAACAATATGTTTTCTATGTTAATATATTCTATTATTTCTAATTATTAATAACGTTGACTGGTAACAGTTGTGCGACTTAATATTTTTTGTGGAAACCTTAACTTTTTTCAGGATTCTTCTATGAATTGAAAGTTTTTTTAAAATAGAAATATTTTATAACAATGGTTTCACAGACAAGGCTTAAAGGAGATTCCATTTCCAGAACAACAATTTACAAATAATGTACTCACCCCCTTGTCATCCACAATGTTCATGTCTTTCTTTCTTCAGTCGTAAAGAAATTAAGTTTTTTAAGGAAAACATTTCAGCATTTTTCCATATATATTGGACTGATACGGTGCCCAGATTTTGAACTTCCAAAAGGCAGTTTAAATGCGGCTTCGAACGACCCAAATACGGTTGTAAATGATCCCAGCCGAGAAAGAAGGGTCTTATCTAGCAAAACGATCGGTTATTTACATTAAAAAAATACAAATTAAATACTTTTTATTCTCAAACGCTCGTCTTGCCTTGCAGTCCTTGAACTCTGTGTATTCTGGCTCAAGACAGTTAGGGTATGTCGGAAAACTCAACTGTATTTTCTCCCTCAACTTCAAAAATAATTTCAAAATCATCCAGCATCACTGCAGAAGTACCGATCCCAGTCTTTGCAAAGTGAACATGCAAAAAAGATCAAACACCCTTAACAAAAAAGGTAAAACAGCGACATAGGACAATTTTGAAGCTGAGGGAGAACATGAGATGGGAGTTTTTCGACATACCCTAATTGTCATGAACCGGAACAAAAACAGTCCAGGCAGAGTAAGACAAAACGAGCGTTTGACATTAAAAATTATATAAATTGTATTATTTGTATTAAAATAACCGATCGTTACACTAGATAAGACCCTTCTTCCTCGGCTGGGACCATTTACAACCGCATTTGGGATTCTTTGAAGCCGCATTTAAACTGCATTTTGGAAGTTCAAAATCGGGGCACCATATCAGTCCATTATATGGAGAAAAATGCTAAAATGTTTTCCTCAAAAA
>JAHKKF010496244.1:0-10115 GCA_019740295.1 Labeo calbasu | reverse complement strand
AAAAAAAAAACATTTAACCCAGCCACTAATATTTATTTAAAAGTATTTTAAAACACATTTTTATTATAATCTTTTTTTCATTTGTAATTTAAAATATAATTTGAATATTTTAAGTATATTATTATTTAATAGCATGAATTTGCCACTATATTAAACATTAAAGCACAGTATTTAGTATAAATTCATCTTCTCTCCAAAAATGTAATTATATATTTTAAGAAGAAAGTTAAATTCTAAACCAACAAATATTAAAAAAAGAGTATGGTTAATATATGTATATATATATATATATACACACACACACACACACACACACACTGTGCAAAAGTTAAACCATACTAATATTAGTATGGTTTAACTTTTGCACAGTATAGATATATATATATCTTAGTTTGGTTTAACCTTTGCACAGCTGAATAATAAAATATTTTAATTTATAGTAAAAACAAACTTATTTAAATGTTGTATTATTTGATTTAATAGAATCATTAAACACTATTATTATTATTATAATATTAAGCTTATGATACATATTAAATGATTTGTAAGCATGTTTTTTTTTTTTTTTTTTTTTTTTTTGTTAAGCAGCATATAATTTTCTGAATGGTTAATCTATAATATTATTAAAACTTCTAAATCATACTAATGAATGACATGACATGTTTATAATGATATATAACAACCAGATCTGTGTTGTGTGGAGTATGTTTTGTTCCAGCACACCTGCGTATGATTTTCAAGACTTTGATTAGCTGCTTCAGGTGTGTTTGATTAGAGTTGGACCTAAACTCTGCAGGAAGGTAGGTCTCAGGAACAACCCTGGTTTAAACAATTAAAGGCCTTAATGAAAAAGGCCTGTGGAATGTTTGAATAATGAACTCTTGAAAAGGGTGTAATTGGTGTCAGGTGTTTCAGTCAGTTCAGGTGTGGCACCCCACCATAAACATAATGGCACAATATTAATTACCTGCTGTTCAAAAGAAATATGGAGCCATGAAAAATATTTCAAAGGAGCTAGAAGACATTTTGGATTGAAAGATTTGGGCCGGACCAGCGCAAGGACTGGAGTTGAGAAACGCTGTCTTAGATTATGTTCACACTGCGAGCCTTAGTGCTCAATAGAGTGTTTTCACGACGCCTCATCAATCTGCCATATTGGCGGTACTGAACGTAAATGAAATTTGCATATTTTGCTGATTATTGGCGCTGAAAACGGTCAATTGTCATGTTTTGGGCTGTACTAATCGGTCAGACCAGGAAAAACATTTGGAGTGTAGACTGCCAAAAGTTATAACAAATCAAGGTGAAGAGTGCAAAAAAAACAGTCTGAGGAACAAAAGTCATTTGTGGTTGGCCAAACTGAACCAGGATTTCCAGGGCAATAATCTTGACAGCATTCGAGTTTGTTCTTATCATTTCCTGACAGGTAGGTGAAATATAATGCTAATATCTTAATTAAAACTGCTGGTACGTATCTTTACCTCCTATTAACTTTAGTTTGTCAAAATATTGCACCCTTTCCTGCTTACTAAGTCCTTCTCTATATGATTTAGCAGCTTCCACACGTTTTTTTTTCTGTGGTTTAGACAGCATAAATTAGCAAAACAACATATTCAGTAGTACATTAACCATGCAATCCATGCTGTTGTTTACATCCGAGTATCGCCAATATGGCCGTGCATCCGGGTAACTGACCAAATCATGATGTAAATGCAAACCAGAGCTATTCAGATTTTTGCTCAGACCTTTTTTTTTGTATAGCTGTTCACATTTTTGTTTTAAATGTGGCCAGTATCAGATTTCCAGTGTGAACAAATAATGGTTCTTAACTGATGGTTACAGGGTTGCCAGGTTTTCACAACAAAATCTGCCCAGTCACTTCTCAAAACTAGTCTAAAAGCCCAGTCGTATTTCGGGAGTAAATATCACGTTAGTGGGGTTGCTTCAACCCACGGAGTTGAAAAACAACCTGTGGAAATAGTAAAGTAGACCAATTCCGTGGGCAAAGTGTGGACTTGGCAACACTTGCGCAGCACGCTGTCATATGGAAGTAAACATGGAGGGCATAAAGTAAACGATTATGCATTTATTTATCGTGTGATCCGCCGCAGAAGCCAGCGAAAATATGCAGAGGCAATATGACAAAAGACAAAAATGCGATAGAACAGAGCAGTTTTGAAACTTTTATGATACAAGCCTTCATGTTTGCTTGTGTATAGATTTGTCACTATAATACTTACGAGTTCTGACACATGACTTCCACTGACTACCTTTTTGTCTTGATAACTTTGGGCATTTAAAATCTTTTAAGTGAGTCCAATGAGCGCAGAATCATGACAAATGTTGACGTAGAGTGATGTAAAAGTCGCATGAATTCTGATATGACTCTTCAAACTGCGGTCGCATTGCAAAACATATGAGCTGTATCGGATTTAGTACCACGAATGGAAGTGACACAAATCGGAATTGAAAAGATCAGATTCCAAGCAGTTTGTGCTGTTCACACTGTCATGAGAAAAACAGATCTGAGTCAAATGTGAGCAAAAGGAAAAAAAACACGCATTTGGGCCTAATTTGCCTGCAGTGAGAACGTAGCCTAGACTCACAAGTGTGCACACCCCATTTTCCGGACTTTTTCCATTGCGCCAATCATTTGCCATCTCTCGTCAATTGCTAATTCGCTTACTCATGGACATTATTCATTTAACAAGTCACAATGCTGAAATGAAGCCATGCAAACCACAGATTAGCACAGCCAGGACTGCATCTAACTTTTTTTTAACAGTAACCAGAAATCTATTATGCAAGCTGAAATAAAAGACAAGCCTCCCAAAGTCAAAACTAACGTAACATGAAGGCATGAATTCACACTCTTCTGGGAAAGCCAGTGAGCCAGTGAACCAGTAACCGTTCAGCTCTCACCCAAAACGTAAGCCGAAAGGTGTTGCCGTAAAAGCTTGAGGTAATGACAGACAGGCCTGACTTTTACATCAATGTCCTTTTTAAAGCTCCCATAATTCACCCCCTGGACTGTTATATCCAATATTTCCATGTCATATGTCTGAGTCAGAGTGTGGAGGGCAGAGTCGGTGAGCTATTTGAATAAGTGTTTGGATACAACTATGAAAGCATTTGTTTAATTTGGCTCGAACTGAGGTAAAATTACACACCCCCTTATGAAGTAAGAATGGTTGTGACAAGGTACTGATGTCAGAGCCATTGTGCTCGCAAACTCAATTATTATTTCTGTTGCTATAAAACACAGAAGAATCTAACGGAGCGTCTGAAAAAAGATTTATACTGTGAAAAGAAAGTTACTAAAAGAGCCGCATTGTAAACATGTCACAGTTTGGTGTGACTTAAAAAAGACCAGTGTGAATACGGTGATCACATGTAAATAATGCATCAAGGGATTTGATATTTTTCTTTTTTCATAATAAATAATAGCCACTGTGCGGGCTCCTTACTACTCTAGGCTTTGTTTTGTCCCTCATATATGCTATAAAAGCTGTGTCCAATGGGCAGAAAAGTTTCTGTTTTAGAACCATGTAGCGTTCTGACGGCCAGGCAGCACACTATCCTCAAACGGCTCTTCTCTTTCTCTTCTGTGGGCTAGTTTGAGAGAGGACAAGTGGGTTTTTCTTATCCCCTTCCTCCCTTGGCCTTCTTAGTCTTTTCAATGTCACACAAAAGCTGTGATAATCAAGGCTCAATTTCCCTCTCTTTCTCAATGAGTTTGGTCTGAATTTATTACGATGCCAGAGACTTACTCTTTGATGTCATTAAATCCATGAGGGAGTTCATTTTCTCTCAAAGCACTTTATCAAAGCACTTCAGATGCGTCCTCAAGCTTTCTCGCGCAGAAACGCTCTACCAGAGGGCTGTTCACCACAGACGCAGTGTGTCCTTCCTACGAGCCCTTTAAGAACGAGCTGCCATAGCCCTCAGTCACTTTATAACCTAGAGAAACAGGAAGGGTCAAAGGTCAGATTTCATTCTATCAGTCTCTCATTTTTTCCTTTTTCTAAATGTTACAAAAATCCCTTTACTATTTAAGGCTCTTTAAGCTGAATTTGATACAGTTCTAGAGAAAACATTTGTTCTATTTTGGATTCATAAAAATAAAATAAAACATTTAAATAATATCTTTAAAAAATAAAACTATAAGAACCGCAAAAATTATTACAAATAAATAAATATATTAAAATACAAAAAAATAGTAATATCTGTTGTAATTGTTGAAACATTAAGAATGTGTACACACAAATTCATATTAAAATTTAAAATTAAGTGGTTTTTGTGTTTTTTCATCTCGATGAATGGACCATAGCTTTAAAAAAGTCACGTGGTGTGACCATTATTTATATAGAAATCAATTCCTTAACATGCTTAACAGTTTTTCTAAGATGTTCTCAGTAATTTAAGTTTAGAAACAAAGAGTTTTTATAAATAATGATCTCATATTTTTGTTTTACAATTTCAGAGTTGCCTTAAATGTAGTTAGCAGACTTATTTTTCCTATAAACTGCATAAAACTGATACAAATGTTTGAAATAATACCATTTGCTTAAGCATGCTGTAGCAGTGATTCATATTTGGTTTTTGATATTTGATGGTTATGTAAACCATCAATTAAATATTAAAAAAGTACAAAAACTGCCAATCTGGGACACATATCTAATGGAAAACACTCTGCAGTGGTTGCACCACATGATATGTGGTCGCACCACATTATATTTCAAATTCAGTCAAAATTTACAAGCACAGAATTGGCCACCTAAAGAAATCAAGCTAGCTTCCCACAAAAGGTCACTATGAAATTTATAATAGAAATAAAAACTTGTAGAAATATCTTAATATATGATACCACCAGACGTTAAAACGGTTATTTTTTTTTCCAAATTTGAATAGGTTACAAACCTGTGTGATGCTTCCATGGGTCATTGGCAAACTGCTATATGAAATGGATTTCAGCATAAAAGTCAACCAAACTACCAAAATGGTAGTTTTTTGATGGTCGCACCACATGATATTTAATAAAATGGAAATCATCGGACAACGTTTGTTTGTATATTATGATGGAAATATAAATACAAATGCTTTGCAATTTTATACAAAATTACAAACACTTTGGAAATCATGACAAATAGTACAGAAAATTAATCAGAATACATGTAGGGTAATTTCAAAGATGTTTCCAAAACAACAGTTTCGACCGAACGGTCGCGGCACATGCTATTTTGACATTTTGAAAACAAATATTTTATTTTATTTTTATTTTTTTAAGTTAAAGTGGGTCCATACATAGGAGAGGTACTTCATATATATGGCATCTTTTTAATGCATTTATTTACCGAAAAATGCAATCGGACAGAAAATTTTTCTTTGGTTAATTTATACATGTGATTTCTCTTCATGTGTGAGTTCAAGCTGAAAACATTTTTTTTTTTTTTTAAGCATACCTAACCTGTAAGGAGTTTCCACATGTAGAAATAAGGCCAAAGCTAGGGTCATCTTACATTTTGTTATTCAAATGCAACAGTAAATTAATCTATATTAACTTTAAAAACTTACGTTGGTATCTACGGCATGTCATTTGTAATCATTTTACCTCTGAAAGCAGAAGAAGATTAACTACAACTTATTATGAATATTCATTTATCTGATTAATTTATTCAGATTTATTCTGCAGCGTCTCTACGAGCATTGGACACAATGAGAGGCAGATTTGAATCACTATCTTGTCACAATGTCATTTCATATTTGAAAGGAGCAAGAGATGGTCATTTAACTCACAAATAAAGTGCCAACTAATTAAATCAGACAAGGACAATGAGTTGTGATACTCAAACTCGGATAAGACAGAGAGACTACGAACATCTCAGAAAGGTCTGTGATAAGACTGAATGGTCAATTCAGCACTACCAAATGAGGTCTCCTTAGGTTATCTTGGATAAATTACTTTACTCTGCTGACACAAACAATACAGAACTGCCAAATTGCTCATACGCGCCATTGTCTGCGGTGGAGCGCAACCTTTTTTTAGGCCGCGGTGCGTGACTTGAAACAGGGCAGCGGTCGCCCTTTTTGAGCACTTCAGTGAAATAGACGAGCGAAATCTGCAAAGTTTGTGTTGTACGGCCAAGGCACTGAGAGAGTTTTCTTTATGTGTGTATTTAAATTCCTACTTAAAACAAATTTGTGTCCTCCCATGTGGCATGGCTTCTAAGACCCAGCAGATGAGATGCATCTGTACTCTAAATAAGGCTCCTTGAGGGCGCGATGAATCTCTGCATGGAGCAAAAACAGAGTGGCTTACATCCAAACACTAACGCAAGACAGTTACGCAGTATTCCCCTTTTCTTTTTCACACACTACACTAAATAGTACTCTCTATGAAATCAAATAAGTTATTGTTCTGCGCGGGGTACTGGCTTGTTTTTCCAGTGAGGATTCCGCAGTACAAACAAACAAGAAATGTACAAAAAATATCTGAATTCAAAAGTATAGCTATGATGAAAAGTATTGTGATTAATAAGGCCTCCACATACCCCACAGCCATCGAATGTCATCACTTACTGCATGTGACTGCCGTTGTTGACACAATTTTATTTTCTCATGAGACCTCCGTTCGGTTGGTTTAAATGCAGTAAGCCAGCTGTTGACTAATGGTGATTCAAGTAATATATATATTCTCACTAATAACAGCACTGGGGAGCCAGTGAAACTTGGCCAATTTAAGCTGCCTTTGAGCGATATCTGTTTCATACAGTTTAACAAAAAGCACCTGTCAGTCACCCCCGAATCCTCTGAACTAGTGCTGGGCAGTATACCCTTTGAATTACGCACACGGTATGAATGAAACAATTAATGTAGACAGCAGCATCTTCATTAGAGGGGAGATCCCTGTTAACTGCATGCACTAGTTAGCACTACCAACTAAATAAACCAACTGTAAACGGCCATTAACAGTAGTCAGAGGCCACGTTCACACAGCAGCAGAATACGGTTGTCAGTCTTGTATTTGAGTCCTTAAAGGAGAAGTTCACTTCCAAAACAAAGCTTCACATATAATGTACTCACCCCCTTGTCATCCAAGATGTTCATGTCTCTCTTTCTTTCTTCTAAGTTTCTTGAGGAAAACATTTCAGCATTTTTCTCCATATAATGGACTGGTATGGTGCCCTGATTTTGAACTTCCAAAAGGCAGTTTAAATGCAGCTTCAAACGATCCCAGCCGAGGAAGAAGGGTCTTATCTAGCGAAACGATCGGTTATTTTCATTAAAACAAATACAATTTAAATACTTTTTAATCTCAAATGCTCATCTTGCCTTTGTCTCCCTGAACTCTGTGTATTCTGGTTCAAGACAGTTAGGGTATATCGAAAAACTTCTATATATTTCGTATTACGTATTTTCTCCCTCAACTTCAAAAATCATTTTAAAATCACCCTACATCGCTGCGGAAGTTCCAACCCAGTCTTTGCAAAGTGAACAAGCAAAGAAGATCAAACTCCCTTAACAAAAAAGGTAAAACGGCGATATAGGACGATTTCGAAGTTGATGGTGAACATGAGTTTTTTGACCTACCCTAACTGTCATGAACGGGAACAAAACCAGTTAAGGCAGAGTAAGACAAGATGAGCGTTTGGCATTAAAAAGTATATAAATTGTATTATTTTTATTAAAACCCTTCTTTCTCAGCTGGGATCGTTTACAACCGCATTTGGGATCGTTTGAAGCCACATTTAAACTGCATTTTGGAAGTTCAAAATCAGGGTAAACCGTGAAATGGGAAGATTTAAGACTTTTAGACTTAAAAAATGACTGAAATAGGACTATTGAGACTAACATAGATGTAAAACCTGACAGATTTCTATCGTCACCTCTGATTAAAAAATCACTAATTTTGATCAAATATCTGTTTGTGTGATTTCTGAGAACTTTGGTTTGGCATACTTCCTTTCACTTTTTGTACAGCTCAGCGGGGTTTCACTAACAGGCTATAATGGCCCATGGGGATATTCTGCCACATTAAAATCATATTGTTATGGTGATCAAAAATCTGCCAAAATCTCCATGATGTCCCTCAAGTTTTTATTTGAGCCACTTCTTCTCCTTTCTCTGCTGGAAACCCCGTGATCAGAGGAAACCCGGACACATCGATCCAAGCTGAAAACAAAATGTTTATTGTAAGGCTCTGTATTGAAAATAGGGTTTACATGGTGGAGTGTTGTCTATAAAAGTCATAAAAACAAAGGAGGGATGTGGCTCCCAGAGCGCTTGGACATTAGCGCAGGAAATGGAACAAGGTCAGAAAATTAAAAGTGCAATTTTCCGGTTCTCATTTTCTTAATTCATTGCAGCTTAAGCTGTTCTGTGCTAAGGCTGGTCGGAAGGAAGGAAGGGGTTTTGGCTTCGACCAGTGGTCTCTTAGCAATAGCACAAATCCGTTCAAACCAACGTGCTGGTGTCCTTGTGGCATCCTCTCTCTCTTTTTTTTTTTAAAGAATGGAGGCTTCAAGTTGTAGATGAACACACAATAAACCATGTTAGTTTAGAGCTGCAACTGCTGAGAATCTGACAATAAACAGCAAGTTTGCGGTTACAATGAAACTCAAAGGATGAATGTGACATTGAGGTTCTTATTTACGTACAGGGACTTCACTGAATTGATCGTTGACCTACGCCGTAATTGTATATGCACTGTGAATCATTTCAACATAGATTAATAATATATTATATATTAATTATATAATTACACATTAAATGTGCAAATATAGAATCAAAATAATACAATATTTTTCAAATATCTGTTTAATCATATTTAAAACTAATTTTAAGACTTTTTTTAATTATGTTTTTGTTTAGCATTAACAATTATAAAAAATTATCAATTCCGGAAATGTTGAAAAATGCAGCCAATATTAATCACAAAATGAACTTTTTATTTCTCCATTCTCCTATGCAACCCAATAACAAACAATGCAATAAAACACATTAAATGTAATTCTATAAAGACAAAATAAGATGAAAGACATGGGTCAGTTATATAAGCATTTTCTCATCTTTTAAATATTTAGATGCGTACATCGGAGAAAGACAGAGAAAGCACTACTGTATCATTTCTACGAAAAGTGATCATTTCTGTGAAACATTCCTGTATTTGTTTATAGCCTCCAAACTTTGCTTCAGTGGCGTAATTTCTCATCAAATGAAGTGTACATTGTTCTCAACTATACACACCCTTTAAGTATTTGGACACATAAAATGAGTATTATTTTAGGAGAACAGTACCATTCACTGAAAGCGAGTAGTTTTGTCACCCTCTAAGAATTTAAACCATGTTTTCCCAGAAACACTTTAGTGTCAATAAACATCAGTGCTACCTCAGTCAGAGCATAAAATCCAAAATAGTTTTGTTATTCATGAAATCTTATCTCACTTTTCATAATGGAAAACCCTTTGTGATTATGTAACCCTGGCAAATTGGTATTATTTGAAGTATTTACTTATTTAAATAGTCTATGTAGCTTTCATAATCAGATTAGTTGCAGCATGTGTCATAGAAAACGGGCCTAAACTGAGTAATACCTTCCAAAGACGTCACATAACCATCTCCCACGCGCACTGCTAGAACAATAAATGCTACAGAACGTTTCAAATAGAAATATAATCACAGATTATGTATTGTTAAACTCATTTCTAGTTCATTTGTAGTTGAAACCGATTAAAACATCTTTGTTTAAATCTTTATATTTCTTGTCATGTCAAGCAGATGCGGTTTTCTCCAGTCTATTGTTGCTATAATGAAGCCATGGAATAAAAGAATAAAAAAAGGTAAATTTGATTTTATATTTTAAAATTCTGACTTTATTTTCGCAGTTTGCAGTGACTTTATTTTCCCACAACTCTAGAGGGAAAAACAACTCGTCATTCTCTCTTTTCCCCTCGGTTCAGAGTTTATATCCCACACTTCTGGCTTTTCCCCCTCAGTATGAACAAACTCACTAGTTTTGTTAAATCGAGTTATAAAGTCAGAATTAGGAGATATAAACTTGCATTTGTGAGAAAAAAAGTCAAAATTGTGACATAATATTATGAGATTATGACCT
>JAHKKF010496236.1:0-44938 GCA_019740295.1 Labeo calbasu | reverse complement strand
GAATAAATCCAAACACTTCATATTAATCGTTTTGTTCGTATTCACTGAAACCCAGCGGAAACTTTTTTTTTCCTCTCTCTAGGTGCGCTATGATTGTCAGATGAAGGGAGGCACATCTCAAAACACTCCACACTCTCACCGGCACACAAACAAACACTCATTCACTCTTTCACACTTATATACGGGCATCACTAGCATGCCAATCCTGGAATATCAATCCCATCAGTCTACATCCAGTGTGAATCGCACATGCCCAATACAAGTCCTCCACTCCACTCCTACACATCAAAATAAATGCTCTCTACGGAGCAATTAAGCGCTAACACTATAAATGAAATATCCAAGAACAGCAGAACATGTCAGATCATTAACTCCAACAGCAAACTGCCTCTCAGTCCAAACTATTTGTTTTTTCACTCCCATCATTTTAAATTCCACATGCACCATCATCTATGACCACTAGGAGTCGTCAGGAGTTACATTCATTGACTGAAGTCAACATGGAGGGTATTATTTTTTAGTTTTCATCAGTAGCAATGACCAGTTCACCACATCAGTGCATCTCCTTTATAGTTAAGGCACAATAATGTCCTTTTGTAGTGTTCTCCCCATAGTGAGTTGGCCTGTAGTGGTGTGGGGTAGTTTGGGTTTGTTCTGGTACAAATGCGCAGCTCATGTGTACTCAGATTTGCGAATGTAGTTGGATGGGACGTAACCCCTCCGTCCTTCTGCCTCCCCCAGCCACCATTCTTGGTTGCCATTCATGTCCTGGAACTCAAGGATTCGGACCCGCTGATTGGCTGATATGCTGAGCTCATTTGCACACCGTGCACTGAAGGAGTAAAGAGCATAATATATCTGAAAAAGAAATATGAAGTTGAAAAATTACTATGAGTAATCATTGACAAAAAGTAAATCCAGTTTAATTATTTCCTTGTAAATTAAACAAAGACCTTTTAACAAAATTATATTCTATTTTGTAATATTTTTATTTTATTTTATTTTCAAATTTTTAAGCTTGTGTTCTTCATCTAATATTTATATTTAATCATTATTTCAATTAATTTTTTAAATATTTAATTTAGCATTATTTATTTTTTATTTCAGTTTTAGTAATTTCAGTACTTCACCTTAAACTTATTTTATTTCCGGTAGTTGGCAAGGAAATATTTCTAACTTTCATTTACATTTCATAAGCTTATGGTTTTCATCTAATATTTTTTTTTTTAGCTTTATTTCAATTAATTGTAATTTTTTTTTTTTTTTAGCTTTTAACATTTTATCTACCTTCATTTTTTATTTCTGTTTTAGTAATTTTAGTACTTCACCTTAAAATTATTTTATTTCACTTAGGTGCCAAGGAAATAATTATAATTTTTTATAGCATTTTTAAGCTTACGCTAATATTATTTTTTTATCTTTATTTTAGTTAACTGTCATTTTTATTAGTTTTTAAAAATATTTCACTTGGCTTTATTTATTTTTTATTTCAGTTTGAATAATTTTAGTACTTCAGATTACACTTGTTTTATTTCAATTAGTTGGCAAGGAAATATTTCTAATTTTCATTTATGTTTTTAAGCTTTTGTTTTTCCATCTAATATATATATATATATATATTATTTAGCTTTATTTCAAGTAACTTTTAATTTTATTAGCTCTTAAAATATTTCATTTAGCTTTATTTTTTTTCATTTATGTTTTTATTTTTTTTTTATTTCTATTACTTTTCTAGGTCTCGAATGTGGTAGTTGCGTTCTCGGAATTCTGAATTTTCATTTTTGGGTGAACTGTCCCGTTTAACAAAGTTATATTCTCATTAGTTACTCTGAAATATGTCACATTTTAGAAGTAAAATGGCTTGTGAATATTATTTTTAAGTAAGCAAACACTGAATTCTGTCTCATACCTGGTGTCCATCTATCTCAGGTTCAGGTTCAGGTTCAGGTTCAGGTTCTGGATCTACATACTCCTCAGGAGGGTACTGTGACCTTCTCTGTGGTACCGAATAGTCTCCATTTTGTCTCTGCTGTGAGCCGTATGCACCACGCGAGTCGTGGTACCTCGAAGATGGTTCATACCTGGAGTTCTTACTGGAGGGACAAGAATCTGTCTCAGAGAGGTCTGAAGGGTCTCTGTGATTGGTAGGAGTGTCTAAAGAGTCTCTGTGATTGGTGGAATTTCGGTAGGAGGGCTCTGAGTGTTCCCTGTTATTTCGACAGGCTGTCTCAGGCAGTTCTTTGTGATTGGGAGAGTTTCTGAAGGTAGGGTCGAGGGAATCTCTCTGACTGGAGGAAGAGTAGTTGGTTGAAGAAGCCTCTCTGTTTTTTCTCGGAGTGGTCTCTTGATTTGTGCGAGGCATCGCCGTTGTGAAGCTGACAGTCGATGTCTCCTGGTTGAAAGTCAGAGTGCTGTTGCTATTCTGCCGTGAGAACATGGGAGAAGAGCCGCCGTAGCCTGATTCATTCGATGATTGGCTTTCGATGGAAACATCCGACTGACTCCTGCGTGGATTGTAGGGCTTTAAGAAGGAGCTATACACAAAGCCCTTCGTAACTAAAGGAAAAAACAAAAAAAAGTGTGTTTAAGCCAAATGTATTTTAGGAAATGCTGACATGTGTATCACATACGGATAATGTGTTACAAACCTCCATTGTCTATAAGCCAGCGGTTGTGGCTGCCCATAGGGTCTTGCTGCTTGATGACACCCACTATGTCTCCCTCTAGCACAGACACGTCTAAGTCCTGTGCCGCGTTAAAATTTCTCTCAGCCTGGTAGAGTTTTTCTGGCCCGTATTTTGCCAGAAGCCCTGTTCGGTGGTCATCCGTCTGTAGCACATAGTTTGGCTGCAAAATTAGACACAAATGAGGAACAGAAAGAGAGGAGAATAAAAATAGACAGAAATCAGTATTTCTTCACCGCAGTTGTCTTTGCTGCTATAAAAAAAACAAACTATTTAACCAGTCTATGGTGGCTTGATGGTCTGTACTTTCAGACTGACTAGTTGCAAAGTGTCCAAAACAGCTTTAAACTTGCAAACTAGACATGCCCAATCAGTTAACAACCTTGGTTGAAGCTGTTTTCAATCTTGAACATTTAAGATTAAGGAGATTTAAAACTATACACTGATATACTATCAGTGTTTATTAATATTTTGAATGACCTTTTACTTTTATATTTTCAGTTTTCATTTTAACTTATTTACATTTGAATAACAGTATGTTCTTTTGTTATTAGTGTTTCTTAACATTTCTATTTAGCTTGAATTTATTTTATTTCAGTTTTAGTATTTTTAGTAACTGTTTGAGTAACGTTAACCTAAACCTTTTTAAAATTTGAATTATAGTTTCCAAGCCAATATTTCAGATTTTTAAGTTTTTCATTTAATATTTCTATTTCCATTTAGCTTTATTTAAATTATTTTTAATTTTTATTCATTTTTAATTACTACATTTTAATAATTTTGTGCTTTTAATTCTATCTAGTATTTTATTATTTCTATTTAGCTTTAATTTATTTTCATTTCAGTTTTAGTATTTTTTAGTACCTTAACCTAAACTTTTTTTATTTAAATTAGTTTCCAAGGCGGTATTTCTAATATTCGCTTACATTTTAAGCTTGTTTTTCATTTAATATTAATATTTCCTTTTAGCTTTATTTAAATTAACTGTAATTTTTTTGAAAATATTTTCTTTTATTCATTTTCATTTCAACTTTAATAATTTTATGTGCTTTTGTTATTTTTATTAGTTTTAATTTATGTTTCTGTTTAGCTTTAATTTATTTTTATTTACGTTTTGGTATTTTTAGTACTTTAACCTAAAATAATTTAATTTCAATTAGTGATCAAGACAATATTTCTAATTTTCGTTTACATATTTTAAGCTTGTTTATATTTCTATTTCTATTTCATTTTAGCTTTATTTAAATTAACTGTAATTATTAGTTTTTAAAATACTTTATTCAGTTTTCATTTTAAGTTGTTTACATTTTAGTAATTTTATGTGCTTTTGTAATTTTTATTAGTGCTTTAAATATTTATATTTAGCTTTTAATTTAAGTTTTAGTAGAAATATTGCCTTGAAAGCTAACTAAAATGAAAGAAGTTTAAGATTTTATCTAGTACTTTAATTTTATTTTAGCTTTACTTCAATTAATGAAAACAATTTTTAACAGTTGATAGCAACAACATTGTTAAGAAAACCTGTCTGTTTTGGATCAGGCTGCATTAAGAAAACTCACAGGGCCTTGTTGCTTTTTCGAGTTCTGTTTCTCCAGAGTCTTCTTGTCAAAAGGCTTGCGTACAGTTGTTGTGGGAAGATTATCAGGAAAGAAACTGAAGCTCTGAAGCAAATCCAACACACGAGTGTGCTCCTCTTGAAACAAGGACACCAGATTTCCTTCCGTACCACCCAGACCAGAAAGCTAGAGAGATGTAAACACATAACACATAAGTTTAAAAGAATTAAAAATGCCGAAAACATCACAGGACCATTACAGAGCATGATAAAACAATACTGTCCTTACCTGCAGCAGTGGAGTGAGCTCTCCTAGTGTGAGTGCAATGAAATCTCTCTGGGCCTGGGTGAAGCCCCTCACGCAGCTGGTGAACAGGTCTTCAGCTGCGCGGTGGAACTTGGGCAGCTCATCCAGCAGCTGGGCGTTCAAAGCTTCGTAGTTATTTCTCGCCGTCTGCAGCTCCTCCTGCACGCGCTTGTCCTTCAGCCTCTCTGCGCGCTCCTTACAGTTGTCGTAGTCCAGCAGCTTGTCTCGACGTTTCTGGATCAGTTTGTGGGGACCGGCGAACATATTGAGCAGCTGGGTGAGAGGAGCGATGACTAGGGCTTCTGTCCTCTCCTTCTGCTCGAAGACAGACATGCAGACATGCATTTAGAAAAGAGTCAAAACACAGTTCATGCCAATATAATGAAAATTATGTCATTAATTACTCATGACGTTCCAAACCTGTAAGACCTTCACTCAACTTTAAAACACAAAAGGATATCTTTGATGAAATCTGAGAGCTTTCTGACCCTGCATAGACAACAACGCAACCACCATGTTCTGTCACATGCATCGTGTCACTCTCATAAACGTGTGGCGAAGACTGACACGAAGAGAAGAACTGTTAAATCAAGTCATTTGCACCCAAAAATTATTCTAATAGCTTCATAAAATTAAGGTTGAACTTCTGATGTCACATGGACTATTTTAACGATGTCCTTACTACCTTTCTGGGCCTTAAACGTGTCAATTTGTGTTCTGAAGATGAATGAAGGTCTTACGGGTTTGGGACTGCTGCTTTATACGTTTTCACTATGAAAGGTAATTATGGTACTCACAAATTCTGTGAACTGTTTGTCGCTGATGCATCGATGTGCCTTTTGAAAACGCTCTGGGTCCATTTGCTGGTGCCTTTCTGTGTAGATGTCACAGAAACTGATGGCGGACAGAACCTTTACTGAGGCTGACTCCTATTGGACATAAAACAGTAAGGCAAATTACTTCATATACTGAATGGAAAAGCTAATTTGATCATCACACAACACAAAAAGCTGACAAAATGAATGAAGGCATATGGGAAGATTAGTAAAGGACACATGCAGAGAATCATTTTAGTACCCTTATATGCTGTAGATAGAGGGATATGTCCCTTATGAAGGACTTGATGAGTCGCTCCTGGAGTCTGAATCTTTTCTCTGCATCATCAAAAGCTTCATCTTTGATCTAAAAAGGAGCGAAAAGCAGTTTGGTTAACACCAATTCTCAACTCAGTCTCTCAGTCCAGAAATTATGGTGTCATTAAAGGGAAAATTGATCTAATAATGAAATTTCTCATGATTTACTCAGCCTCAAGCCATCCTAGATGTATATGACTTCTTTCAGACGAATACAGTCGGAGTTGTATTAAAAAATGGGTGTTGAGATTTTGAAGTCCAATAAAGTGCATCCAACCATCATAAAAGTACTCCACATGGCTCCGGGGGTAAATAAAGGCCTTCTGAAGCATATCGATGTGGGTGTAAGAAAAATATCCGTATTTAAAACTTTATAAACGTTAAGCTCTAGTTTCCACAAACTGTCGTATGTGCGTACACAAGAGAGTGGTGTTCAAGCAGATGACGTAGGACATAGGTGTAGCGTAAGCTCTGGTAAGAAGTAACGAATGTGGAAGCGCAAAGGAGAGAATTAAACAAACACCAGTAATGATTTAGAAGTATATAACGAGGATTTGTAAAGAAAAATTAAGTAGGATTTCAATTTCAGACTTGTTTTCCTTTGCGGTAAACAAAACTAGGTTCTCACTAAACTAGAATATTCTCCCTGGAGCTTACGCTACGCCTACGTCCTACGTCATCCGCCGAAACGCCACTCTCTCGTGAACTCGCATATGACAGTTTACAGAATACAGTTTATAAAGTTTTAAATATGGATATTTTTCTTACAAAAATGCATCGATTTGTTTTAGAAGGCCTTTAAGAACTCCCTGGAGCTGTGTGGAGTACTGTTTATGATGGATGGATGTACTTTATATTGCTTCAAAATCTCAACACCCATTCACTGCCATTATAAAGCTTAGAAGAGCCAGGACGTTATTTTAATATAACTCTGATCGTATTCGTCTGAAAGAAGAAAGTCATATTCACCTAGGATGGCTTGAGGGTGAGTAAATCATTTCATTTTTGGGTGAACTATCCCTTTAACAGTATTGCCAATGTACCTGAGGTGAGATCCCAGTCAGGTGCTTTAAATGGCTGCTCACTCTGTTGGACTTCTTGATGATTGAGTGCATACTCAGCTTCGAGATCTTGTCAATGAGTCTGTCTTCATCACCTTTGCGGTACTTCACCACTATAAACAACAGATGGTGCTGTTGAGTTATGGATCATATTCACAGACAGATAGCAGACATCCTATGATATGTAGACAGAGTGACAAACAGTCACATACCAAGATCCTTTCTCCTTTTGTATTCGTTGATGTTGACGTTGATCTCTTTAATGGACATCACCGCCTCTGTGAGCTGCTTCCTGTCGTGGTGTGACTCTGGAGTTGTGTTGAGCAGCTCCATTAGGAGCAGGGGGTAACGCATCACTCTCTGCACCGGCTTTATCAAGAAGGAACCGAGATTAATGTAGTTTGTCTTTCCCCTGTGACAGAACAAAAGGGTGAGAAAGAGATTTAGATGCTCATCAAGGTAACATTCTTCACCCTCCTCTGACAGTAGACTGGGATCACTGAACACACACATTGTTTTCATCCATCAGTTATCCACTGGCTCACTGTCAACCACTTTAAAAGGGTTACAGTCGACACAGTAGGCTACTATGACATTCTAACAAAGAGTGCACACTTTGGAGTGATGGGATGAAAACAGAGGAGATCCAAATCTACAGCTGAAGCATGATTTGGATGTTGTGGAACAGGATATTTCAAAACATAATGAAGCAACAAGCTGAACAACATACAAGTCACTGGAATTTTTTTTTTTTTTTGCCCTTCAACAAATAACACTGCTGTTAGGTTGGTATACTCGCTTTAAGTACCACATCATCAGTGCCGAAATTGTGTTAATAACCGTTTCACATGCCACCAGAAAGCATTAATAAAACAAATGCCAGAAGAAATACAAAAACAGTTTAAAATATGAGCCAATTTTCCCACTGGGGTCATATTCTGACTTAAAAAATTGTTTTGCACAACCTGAGTCTAATCTGTAAGGCTGGGTGAAATAAAAAAAAAAATAAAAAAATCTCTTAATTGTGATTTTTATTTGAACTATTCGGTTTTTAATACATACAACCGACCAGTGTAGTCTGATTCTCAAACACATTACTTTTATCAACCAGTTCTTTTTAGTGAATCAAAAACATACAATGTTCTTTTAAATGACTCTTATGAACTGGTTCTTTTTAGTGAATCAAAAACATACACTGTATACAAACTACTGAACAGTGTGGTCTGATTCACAAACTGGTTCGTTTTAGTGCATCAAAAACATACAATGGTCAGTGTAGTCTGATTCACACATAAATGACTCTTATGAACTGGTTTTCTTTAGTAAATCAAAAACATAAACTGTAACTATGGAGAGTCATTTACATTTAGATTTATTAATTTAACAATGAATAATACTTTATTATGAATAATATTTATTAATTCTAGTGCTGGGCAACGATCAATCGTGATTAATAAAAATCACCCCCCCCTCTCTCCCACTTCACTTCCTGTTAAGTCTGATCTGTCCTGTAACAATAAAAGCAAAAATCCCCCAAGTTACATCACTGAGAGATTTTCTTTCTATATTTAATAACTGAAACTATTATACTAATAACTGTTATTGACATATACTGAAACGAATCACAGTTGAACCAGGAAATCTGATTAAATACCTATCCCTACTCATTTGTGCAAACTTAAGTCAGAATATGACTCAGACATGACCAGGTAAAGATCACAAAACACACAGCACACACACACAGCATACAAGGCCCCCTGGTCACACACGAACACAAGGAGAAAAGGGTTACGCAGGTTAATAAATGTTCAGCATGCTGTCAGGCGCTTCACATGCAGTTGCTTTAGCGTTGCGTTAAACTTACCACTCACGGTATATCCCTCTGTCAGGGTAGAGAAGGAGAGAGAGGAGAAAAAGGGAACAAAACACAGTGTCGGGTTAAACCACCTCTGTCTCTTATTAGAAACTGCTTATCACATATTGTCCTCGTTTCAAACAGCTCATTTTTAAAATAAAAGTCATGTTTTGCCATTACGCTGCAATGAACGTGAACGCAGCGGGCAAAAGGGCAAGACGACAAACGTGAAACTGAAAAACTATTTGTGTGCTTGATTAATAAGCTGCCTGTTGCTGGGGCAACTCATGCCATGGGTGACCCGCTTCAGGCGAGAAGTAAGCCTCCGTGGGGCCTCCACTCTGATCTCCCACTGAGAGCCAAAATGAAATGTCAGTCAGAGTCTAGTGCACTCAAGTGTAGAAGTTCAAAAGTAATAAAAAACAGCAGACATTATTCTTAAGGAGCTTTTTAGAGGATTTATTTCTCTGTTTTTTTCATCGCAGGAACATCCTGCCAGTGCCAGAGAATCAACATGTTGGACTCGGAGTCATTTGGGATAAAACTAAGCTGTAATCTTGGCAAAGTGCACATTTCGCAAACGTCTCAAAACTTGGGACAAACAGCTCCATGTTCCCGCTCCCTATTATGACGGAGTGAAAAACGTTTCTGGAACTAATGGGAAAATTTGCAGAATATTTCCTTGTATTCTTTGCTTGGCGGGTACAGCGATAAAACAAATATCAAGAACAAACTGAACTCTGTACTAACAGGAAATGACATCACTTAAAAGATGTAGATGCCAGTGCAAATGTTTACAATGAGAAACTAGTCAAGAAGTGTGGTTGCCACAGGTATTTAAGTTCAAACAAAGCCTAATAAACAACACTAGAGGAACAGGCCGGAAGCGATTGCTGAAACAGTGAAACTACAAAAGTGGTGAAACTAGGTGAGGTACATTCCTCTCCTGCCATGCATTACTAATCCACAATAACAAAGATCTGAAAACCGAAAGACATAAAACTTCACTGTTATGCAAATAGACTCCCATTCAAAAGTCTAGGGATGGTACTATTTTTTTCAAAAGTCTCTTATGATCACCAAGGTTGTATTTGTTTGATCAGAAATACAGTAAAACAGTAATATTGTGAAATATTACAATTTAAAACAACCGTGTTTAATTATATTTTAAAAATGTATTCCTGAAGCTGAATTTTCAACAGCCATTACTCCAGTCTAGTGTCACATGAGCCTTCAGAATTTTTTAAATCAACAGAATTTCAATTTTTAGTCAACAGAAAGTTCAAAAGAATATATATATATATATTTTTAAAGACAAAAAAATATATAGCATAATATCATAAGTGAAACTTAAGAACCAGACAATAAGGGCAAAGACATTTCCTGTTTTGGAATGTCAAAGATGCCTTTAGTCATCCTATGTTCAATCAGATGAGTCCATTCAAAGCAGAAGTAAAAAAAAAAACAGACTGGTTCCTCTAGATTTTGAGACGCTAACACTAATGATAACACGAGTAAGCTCAGCACACCCTGTAGCATTGTCTTTGCTGATGATGCATTACTATAAAATTCTGTCTACACCACATGACTAACAATTCCAGATACCATTTAAACTGACAGATCATGTGTAACATTAAATATCACACCATTAGTGTCCTACATCTTTTTCTCATACAGTTACACACTGTTAATTATCATGACTGGCATCAACATGCTTAACTGCATCTGAACATGCGTTGGTAGTGGTAACCACACCGTGCAATCAGCCGAAGGTGAAAACTGGCAGTGAAAATTACCTGAGCTTCTCTAGACATTCCAACACGTGCTTTTGGATGTTCTCGTCCTTCTCGTAGGTCTCTAGTAAAGAGATGGCGTCGTCATGATTTTGGCAGTAGATCTTGTAAACCTCCTCCAGTTCACCTTTGTAGTCTAGGAACACTTGCCCTGGATGGAACATTAATATGGTAAAACAGCAATGTGGATACTGATCTGAATCTATAATGTGAGTTCAGGATTTTATTTGCTCTAACCTATTGAGTCGGTATCCTGGAGGGTCTTGTAGAGTCGACGGGAAAGGTCAATTACAGAGTTGATGTTTCCAAAGAGACCATCAAAATCAATACTCTGGACCTATAGGAGATGTGGATATTTAATATGAGGGTTTGAATGGTTCTCATTATATAAATACATCATTCATGCTTGTTAAAAGATTCTTGCCTGTTTCTTCTGCAGAGGTTGAATGATCTCCTTCACACACATTTGAAGATCCTTGATGTAGTCATGTTCTGTCTGCAGAAGCTCCTCGATGACCTTTGACCTTTTCTCCAGCATCCTTTGTTCGGGGTCTTCAGTGGTGGCCGCTGATGCCGGGGATGATTCCAGAGACTTAGGCTGGGAGGCAAGCAGGGTCATCTCTAGTGAGAGAGAAAGAAAGAATGCCCTTGTCAACCACAAACAACTTATAACTTTGTTGGCCACTATCGGACCAGGTTTATTTGATTTTTGTTTTGATAAACGTGGTGCGAAAAAAAAACCTTTAGCACAATACATAAAACAACTTGGCTGCTGCAGTTGATCAAAGTTAAATAAATCAGTTACTACTGAGCGAATTTGTCCACCACACTTTTCTGATCATTCTAATACCACTAGATAAAATAACAGAATGACAGATTTAATGACAGATTTCTAGAATAAGATAGTTAGCGATAGATAGAACAACGGATGGATGAATAGACAGACTGAAAGAGTGAACGAAAGACACAACAAACGAACGATAAACTGAATTAAAGAACAAATGAACGACAGAATGAATGAACGAACGATAGATAGAACAAACACAAACCAATGATAGACAGAATGAACAAACATTCGATAGAAAAAAATAATGAACGATAGAACAAACAAATGAATAATAGACTGAATGAAAGACAACAAACGAACAATAAACAGAATGAAAGAACAAATGAACGACAGAATGAATGAATGAATGAAAGATAGAACAAAGATTGAATGAAAAAATGAATGACAGATAGAACAAACAGACAAATGACCAATAGATAGAACAAACAAATGAACGATACAACGAATAAATGAATGACAGAACAAAACAAACAAACAATAGATAAAATGAACAAACAAATGATAGAACAAATAAGCAAACAAACTAATGACAGATAGAACAAACAAACCAATAACAGATGAAACAGAAACGACAGATAGAATGAACAAACGACCAACAGATAGAATGGCAAACAAACGAACAATAGAATGAATAAACAAACAAATTATATATAGAAAGAACAAACAAGTAACAGATTGAACGAACACATGACAGATAGAACGAACAAACAACCGTTAGAAAGAATGAACAAACAAGCGATAGAATGAACAAATGAACAATAGATAGAATGAACAAACAGAACGAACAAACGAATGATAGAACAAACAAACAAACAATTGATAAAACGAACAAACAAATGATAGATAGAACAAACAAACCAATGATAGAACAAAAACAAACAGATAGATCTAACAAACAAATGATAGATTGAACGAACAAACAAATGATAGACAGAACGAACAAATGAACAACCGTTAGAACAAACAAACGAGCAACAGAACAAACACGAATAATACACAGAAAAAAATTAATTAATAATAGACAATGAAAGACAAATGAACAATAAACAATTGAACGACAGAATGAATGAACAATAGATAGAATGAACAAACAAACGAACAAATGAACGATAGAATAAAAACAAATGATCAACAGAACGAACAAACAAACAATAGACAGAGAACAAACAAATGACTGATAGATATAACAAGCAAACCAACAATAAAATAAACAAACAAACAAACAATAAATAGAACGAACAAATCAACGAACAGATAGAACAAACAAACGAATGATAGATAGAACGAACTAACAAATTATAGATAGAACAAATTATAGATAGAATTAACAAACAAACAACTGTTATAACGAACGATAGAACAAACAAATGATAAATAGCACAAACAAAAGAGATAGAACAAACAATAGATAGATAGATAGATAGATAGATAGATAGATAGATAGATAGATAGATAGATAGATAGAACACAATTTGACTTTGATCTTGCCAGTACGGACATAATAGAAGATTTCACACCAGTCTGAATGGATTTTGCTCATTTATAAAACATGAGGAAGAACAAGGGAGACATGAATTAAGCTGCCAGTAAGAATAAGAAAGAGAAGACAGTTTGCTCTGCGTGTTGCCATTGGCTGTCCAGCGGATGTCATGGCTTGGAGTTTAGTTTGACTGCTCTTTGATCTCTTTGGTCAGAACTGGCACTCAAATGGATCTGGGGCAGGAGAGTGTGGGAGGGAGATCTACTCTCACGCATGGGTGCCTCCCCACAATGCTGCGTGAGATGGTGCTTCATGGAGGTACAAAGGACTGTCAAAGCACGCAGTGAGACATGAACCCTCTCAGGAGGCAGGGGGACCCATGGGACATTGCATAAGACTGTGACAGAACGCTATGACAGAAACGCCACCAGGTTTCAAAATAAAGGAAAACCCCAAAATATTGGTGCATATATACATTTATGTTATCGTAAAGTGTGTGGGAACTTTAGTTTCATTTTACACTGAAAATGAGAATATGAGATTCATTTAGCTTGCCTCTGGCTTAAAAAGTCTTAGCGATCTGATGTGGTGGTGACTCATACTGACATCACTAAAGACTGATGAGAGATTTGAGCGCAACTTAAAAGACCTTGTAATTCCACTGCACACTTGACCTCTGAAATGTTACAGCAAAACAGAAACTGTTCATAAATGAAATCTTTAGGGCCTCTGTTCTGAGAAATGGGACAGCTGGTTCAAACACTCACTGATGCTTCAGAAGAAAACGCAATGCATTAAGAGCCAGGGGGTGAAAACTTTTTGAATGTCTGTCTTTTGGGAAACATTTAAGTATCTTCTTTAGCTTCTGAAGGGCAGTACTAAAAAAAAAAAAATCTGTTATTCAAGCAAAATATTAAAAATATACACATACTGTTCAAAAGTACATCCTGTACTCATTCTGTTCAAAAGTTTTCACCCCCGGCTCTTAATGCATCGTTTTTCTTTCTGGAGTATTAGTGAGCGTTTGAACCTTCTGTAATAGTTGCATATGAGTCCCTCAGTTGTCCTCAGTGTGAAAAAATGGATTTCAAAATCTTACAGTCATTGTTGGAAAGGGTTCAAATACACAAAAATGCTGAAAAACCAAAGAATTTGTTGGACCTAAAGGATTTTAACTGAAGATTAGTAGGCAGTTTAACTGGTCAGGACTCATGAACAACTATCACTAAACCAAAAAACACAGCTGTGGATCAAGCAGGCGTAACAACACCGTATTAAGAATCAAGTGTATGTAAAGTCAACGGGGTCATTTTTATAAATTCAGCTATTATTTTCTCTTGTGGACTATATGTAAACACATTTTATGTGAAATATCTTATTCAGGTCAGTACTAAATAAAAAAATAACACACATTTTGTATGATTTTGTTAGAATTAACATTTTGCAGACTATGCAAGGTGTATGTAAACTTTTGACTTCAACTGTAATTATTAATATAATGATAGCAATCAAGTGATGAATCATGCACAATACAACCTTTAAACAATTATTAATAACTAATTAACTAAAAACTAACTAACTACTACTACTAATGTTTATTTTACCATCATCTCTATAGCTCTAGGCTTCTGTATGGTCAAACCTGTTGGCAACAAGTAAACAGTTATTTTCTAAGTCTTTGTGCACAGCCCATTAACATGTGTGGCCCAAACTAATCAAAAATGAAAAAAAGTGTCTATGCAACATCATTCATCCATGTACTAATTGTTCTACTTCACATACAGTAATAGAACATACACACACACATTACCACTATAACACAATCTGTTGTGACCCACATCTAGTTAATAGGCTTAGAGTATTCATTGTTTAGAACAATAAAAATCTTCAAAGAGCAAATTCTCTTACAATACATACTTTCAGTTATGGTCTCAAGAGTTTCAGTTCTTGAGACTTGAAACTTGAAACTTGATGTGAGCTTACAAATCAGTGAAACAGAAAGCCCTACATGAATTTAAACTACTTACTTTACTCAGAAACCTGTTTACGGTGCATGGTTTCATATTAAGACATGAATTGGTTAGCTGTTGGTTTACAAGGAAAGGGTAAAAGGGTGAAGGAGAAAATGTATGTAAATGTGTAGGAGAAAGCAGGAGAGAAACCAAAACAGAGAGCAGAGAAAAACGTTCAGAGTTGTGCTGTGGTAGAACTAAGTGTGTTCCAGTGCTCATAAACTTCTGTATGCCTTCCATGGTCTGGTGAATGGCAAGAGAGGGTAATCTCGACCGAGCACACACACATGCACAAAGGCTACTCTTTCTGTCTCTGTGGACATAATTGATTGTGACATTATGTTTGGTCTGCTTCCAGGGTCGTGCTCCAGCCAGTTGCTCACATAGTTCCCACAATAGCAAACCCAAGGATAGCCAAAAAAAATAATAATTAAGAAAACACAGTACCCTAAATAATTTTGAACTTGTTTTCAAATGTAACCTGCAAATTAAATTACGTTTTATAGACGTATTTAAAAATGGTGCATAGTGTGACAAGATTATTAACTTCAATATACGCTGTTGTTCAAAAGTTTGAGATCAGATAAGATTTTTTAATGTTTTTTAAAGTTTCTTATGCTCATCAAGGCTGCATTTATTTGATCAAAAATAGAGAAAAAATATTGTGAAATATTATTGCAATTCAAAATAATGTTTTTCTATTTTAATATACTTTAAAATATAATTTATTTGTGTAATGCAAAGCTGAATTTTCAGCATCATTACTGCAGTCTCAGTGTCACATGATCCTTCAGAAATCATTCTAATATGCTGATTTATTGTCAATGTTGAAAACAGCGGCGTAATATGTTTTTTGGAACCTGTGATACATTTTCAGGATTCTTTAATGAATAAAAGGTTAAAAAGTACAGCATTTATTTATAATAATCTTTTTTAAAAATAAAAGTCTCTACCTTGATTACTTTTTAACTATTTAATACATCCTTGTTGAATAAAAGTTTTTTTTTTTTTTTTTCAAAAAAAGGAAGAAAAAAAAACACTGACCCCAAACTTTCAAACGGTAGAATTATATTGTTAAAACAATATTTCTACTTAAAGAGTGCTGTTCTTTTTAACTTTTTATTCATTGATAATAAATCAGCATATTAGAATGATTTCTGAAGGATCATGTGACACTGAAGACTGCAGTAATGATGCTGAAAATTCAGTATTGCATCACAGAAATAAATTACATTTTAAAGTATATTAAGAAAAACATAATAAAAATTAAATTGTAATAATATTACAGTTTTTCCTGTTTTTGATCTAATAAATGTAGCCTTGATAAGCATAAGAGATGTCTTTAAAAAACAAAAAATTTACTGTTCCCAAACTACTGTTCAAAATCTTGATATTTCTTCCAGTTTTATGACATTCGATATATGTATCAATATTTTTTTACATTTTTAGTTTAAAAGGAGCACCAATTAGCTGTTGTAAACTTTATTTAATTTTTAAAAGAAGAAGCTGATTTCTCAGACTTTTGACCTTCACTGTATATGATGTTTCAACATGTTATTTAATGGTTAAAATAAAGCTCAGGAACACACCGAAAGATCATACAAATATATGTTTGTAATGTTTACGGTCAATTAACCACTACTGTTGAATCTGAAAAGACCTTAGTACAACCATGGACAATCAATCTAAACATGATGCTCACACACAAACCAAAGAGGCACAAACCAGTGTACACAGCCACACAACACTTCCTCTCACAAACACCACACTCCATGAACCTGACACCAATTTGCATTTCATACTGAACATTTCAATTCATCTACGCAGCAAAGACTTTTTATCTTTTTGTAGGCTTGTCTGTGTCTGCGACTCAGCAGAACTTCAAGAAAGGACAGGGCCTCCAAGACGTCACCCACCTGTTACCCCCCAAACTCCTCGTCTTCACTGCCACACACAAACACACACCAGAGGTCACAGGCGGTGCATTCCTCTAAAGCCGGGTGGAATCGTCCCACTGTATCAACAGGGAAGGCTCTCTGGGGAAGACACAAACTCCATTCTCTCCCCGCATTACCATCTGAATGCATGGGAACCTGCACCATTACAGACACTTGAGCAAGCACAGAGACAGTCACTCACACGCTAAAGCCTGGAGCTGGAGTTTTGATGCCGTTAAATACACTGCACTGACAGTGATTTTAGAAGGTCTACTCCGTGTTTTTGCAGTGACCGACTACTTGGGTCCTGGCCCCACCTCATTGAGCCTGAATTCCATCAAGATCTTGAGGATCTCTCAATGCCAAGGCCTCTTTGCCTTTCATCACTCTTAATCTGTTTCAGTTTAAAGTGGGAGGCTTTGTTCAGGTGTACCAGGGAAGCAGGTGGGCGCCCATTTTATTTGATGCACATCGAGTGGATTTCAAAAATGATTTGTGCTCAAATAATATTTTATTTATTTACTTATCCAAGATGGCCTATACGCAATATAATACATATATGACGCTAATAATACTAATTTTTATAAACTGAATTATTAAATTGTATCACTAGCAAATAACTGTATCACTATGGAATATTACACAATAATTTGACAAAATCTTTATACAATTAATTAACTAATATATACACACATTGCCATTCAAAAAGTTTGGGGTCAGTAAATTTTAAATGTTTTTTTAAAAAGTCTTTTCTGCTCATCAAGGCTGCGTTTATTTGATTAAAAAAACAATTATACTGTGAAATATTACTGCAATTTAAAATAGTGGTTTTCTATTTTAATATACTTTAAAATATAATTTATCATTACTCTACTCCTCAGTGTCACATGATCCTTCAAAAATCATACTAATATGCTGATTTATTATCAATGTTGAAAAGAGTTCTGCCTCTTAATATTTCGTTATAACCTGTGATACTTTTTTCAGGATTCTTTAATAAACAAAGTAAAAAAACAGCATATATTTAAAATAGACATCTTTTCTAACAACATAAACTAACATTTAAAAGTTTGTGGTCAGTGAATGTATATTTTTATTCACCAAGGATAAGTTAAATTGATAAAAAATGATGGCAATAATTTATATTGTTAAAAAAGATTTCTATTTCGAACAAATGCTGTTCTCTTTAACTTTTTATTCCTCAAAGAATCCTGAAAAAATAATCACAGGTTCCAGCAGAACAACTGTTTCCAACATTGATAATAAAAGTAATAAATCAGCATATTATAATGACTTCTGATGGATCATGCGAGACTGAAGACTGGAGTAATGGCTGAAGAAATATCAGCTTTGCATCAAAGGAATAAATTACATTAAAAATATATATATATATATATATAAAAAAACAAAAACACTATTTTAAACTGTAATAATATTTCATATTAGTGTTTTTCCGTATTTTTTTCTTGATGAGCATAAGAAAATTCTTTTAAAAACATTAAAAATCTTAAATATCTCAAACTTTTGAACAGCAGAACTAAATATTATAGAGATAAATGATACAAGTGAAGCATGTAGCATTTTATACTCATATTATATTTATAATATCTGCTGCAGATTTAGAAACTTCCAGAAGGGAGAGCAAAAACATGACTGTTTCTTGATAAATTCAATGTTTCAAATAAGCAAACATACGGATATAGTGTCAAGTGATATATTACTTTATCAATAAACTATCTTCAAGGTCAAACAATTATGCAAGTTTGCAAGAACAAATGTCCAGAGAAAGCCAACCATTTTATGACTGAAAATGAAACGATAACATTGTTATTCATGTGAAACTCTTTTATGGTCTGACTGTGCTGAGCTGTTTTGTCCCTTTCTAGTCTAAGGTCACATGAATTATCAGGCTTGTGTGTTCAGGACAAAGTTCACACAAGACCGCCCATTTACCATGGATACCCTTCACAACTGTCATGAGAGTAAGTGTGGGAGCGAGACACACATAGTGTTGCAAACCACAAAAATCCGATCCTTCAGACAGATTTACTGCACTAGTCAGAATTAAGAACGACGTAAACACGGCTTGGAAAATGACAGTATGTCGCCTTAAAATCTTACGAGGCTTACAAGTATGTGGAATTAATGAAGAACTAGTATCAAATCCATTACATATGAACAAAAACAAGGCTAAAACTTTTTAACCAGTTATTAGTTACAACACACATTTTCAGTCTCATTCTGGTGCAGAAACCTGCGTCACGGAAACCTGCGTTTTTTTTGTTGTTGTTCAAAAGGCTGCAGGTTCACATTCCAGCTCTGTTGTAGTCAGATGTCTGATTTGTGTGGGATGTGACACACCCGTAATAAACGTGAACAAGCCTTCCATTAACTCTCCACATCCTCTCAGACGCATGCTTGTTTCAAAACATCCTAACCTTACTAGGAAATAGAAATAAAAGACATTGTTTGCTAATAAGACTGAGGACAAATGAAATTTTGCAGCCTTGCGAGTCCACGTCATTTCTATGAATATCTACAAAGCAATGAAAAGGAATGTCATAAGGAACTCTATTGAAAAGATTTAAACTCTTTCTGACTGCAGTGAAATCGATACTCAAATCTGATTAAACAGCACCTTTTTTCACTGAAAACAGTTAAAGTGATATTTCCAAAAAATGAAAATTATGTCATTAATTACTCTCATGTCGTTCCAAACTCGTAAGACCGTCGTTCATCTTCGTAACACAAATTAAAATATTTTTGATGAAATCCGTCAGTACGAGCTGCGCAAATCCATGTTCATTATCAGTGTGAATTTGCGCAGCTAGTCAGTGAACAACGGCTGTGTGTAGTATATACGGCTCAACGTGAAATCACGCACCTGATGGCATTTACCGCTGATTACAGAACCGGCTTTACTGACAAAACGCGCAAGCATTTCGGCCGATACGTTTCGGTGCATCCCTACAGACATATCTCACAAATCCTTTCATAAAGTGTAGAGAAAGTGTAAATAAGAGATTCACTGTGCAGTGTTGAAAGATTCGTTGATTAACGGAACTTTGTGTGATCGCGATGAACTAAGATGATTGACAGCTTTTAATGATTTTTAAGGGAGTTTGTAAATGAGATATTGATTTAATACAACAGTTAAATAAACAAGAGGTTAATAATAAGTGACTTACATTGTCTGACTATAACACTATTGCCTGATTTTGCTTTCATAGTCAAAAATAGTTTGAAACAAGTCACAACTGAACCGCTGCGCATCTAGATTCAAACACAGTGGTGTTTTGTTTACGAATAATGCATTTTTTTTAAATAATCTAGCGACTCAATGATTTAATTTTCCATTCACAAACACAGTCACTTGCTTTATTCCTGAATAAATCAGATGTTCAAACAAATCAAATGAATTAATGATTCACTTATTAAATCATTGACTTGCCACAACCTACTGGCAGTTTTAGTTTTATTTTTAAAGTATCTTTTCAGTTATTTAAATCATTTAATATTTCTATATTCAAAATGTTATATTTAAAACATTAATCTAAATATAAATTTATGAATTTGATCACACTCATGCCACCTCTAAGCCTCATTAAACATATTAAAATACACGTACAAGCCACTTTTGTGTTCTTCTAAGCCATCTCTATAGTACAAATTAATACTTATTATTTTATTAATACGGATTTCATTTGATTAGTAACTTATTCTTATTCCGTAATTTTAGTTAGAAATTTTAAAAGGTTTATAAAATATATATTTTTTAAATTTGACATAAGAAAAATGACATACTTTTAATAAAGTTAGAAAAATGCCATTACAAAGGTAAAAACAAAATTCCCCTGTAAATCACTTTAAGGAGTCAAATATCACCTCGAAATGGAAAGGCTAATTTTTGATCAGCTTTTTTGATTATTGATTAGAAGGTGCTCCTGAAATTTTGACTGTGCTCTTACATTTTTTAAGATTTTTTAAAGAAAAGTAAGCGTCGAGCCCTGAAGGCCCAGAAAGGTTGTATGAATAATCCATCAGTGGTTCTACCGTAAATTTATGAAGCTACGAGAAAACTTTTTGTAAGCAAAGAAAACAAAAATAACGACTTTAAACAATTTTCTTCTCTTCAACACACGTTTGTATAAGTGCCATGCGTCCACACTCTTTTCCTTGCGTTTTAATAAATTTTTACATATCAAGTAGTTGGTAATACAGTTTGTTTGGGTGCTATGACATTTCAGTTTTCTTCTCTTTCACAATACAAGAACACCTGCATACACTTCATACAACCTATATTCATTACATATAACATCATCAAAATCTCACCATTATTCTGGCTAATCTTGGTGTTACGCTTGAATATCAGGTTCACAAAACCACTTCTTTCCCACAGAACTCTTGATTTACGAATTTGATAAGATCACGCTCATGACTCAATGTGCATATTCCTGTAGTCCAAGTCATTTAGTCGTATATAATCCACTTAACTGCCTGAGATTAGCATTACAGAGACATGCCGTAATTGCATGCATCCTAACACTTGTGTCTTTTATCAGAGCCAACTGGGACAAAACAAAATGTTTAAGCACAAATAGGAAGACGTGATATACGTCTCCACCGAGAGCCCTCCCTCTACAGTTACACAAAGAGGAGCTTCACTACTATCATGGTCAACTGTCACTGACACATCTGTCATGAGTGGTCTCTGTCAGAGAGCTGATAAACTAGAAGAATAGCGCTTTAAGTACTCTGAGGAAAAATTACTCTCAACATGCGGATAAATATTTAGTCACAAGTTAAAAAAGCAGCAAGTCAAGGTTTGTGACGCTGAGCTTTAAGAATTTTTAAGAATTTGTTTTTCAGGTTATGTGTAAGAGCTCCTGACCTATATTAACTAGTTAATTCCCTCCTCAGCCTGTGACTTGAGGCTTTTGTCTGCCAAGCTGGCCATTGACTTAATGTTGCACAAATGTTGTGTGAGGGTTGGTTAAAGGTTTCCACCTAATCCCCTTCTAGCCCATTGGCATGGGCAGCTGCACAGGGATTACAAAGACCAGCAACAGGCGACTATATAAATAAAGGCACATCAACACACACATACTTTTTTGTACAGTAACTCATTCGGCTGGTGACTGTACCAAATGACCTCTAAAATTTAACCAATTAACAATTACTCACATAGGACTGTTTTTAGAAAATAAATTAGTAATAATGAAGTACATTTTTCAGTAACTCTATTTACAAGAATGCAGTTCTCCAGAAATTGCTATTGGACTGCAACATTTACAAAGTAAGAAAAAAGTGAATGTGAGCCAAAACAGAGGTAGAGTTCTGTCAAGCTTGAAACAGATAACCTCAGACTGTGAGACAGGCTGGGCCTCTGCTTCATGGTGCCCCAAACTCAATACAACAAGGCTTTGAAGGCTATATAGATTGGGGGGAGGGTTTTGGTACCAGGCACATCCTAGTCCCAGAGATTTCCCCTGGAGTCTCTTTTCCTCCTCCTCCACACTGAGGTGCTGACTGGAGCACTAGGCTATTGAGGATTACCCTGGGCTGAACTGACCACCTGCTCTGTGTCAGATATGACACAAGCCAGACACACGTCCCACCCATGGCAAGCACCCATCACCAATCACTGACAACAATAACAAACAATGTCACCTCATGCTAAAAAAAAACCACTGATGAGGCTGCAATAAGTGAGTACCATTCATTCCTTACTGTCAGTGAAACCTAGAGGAGTAGACAAAATTTAAACAGACCCGGACCCAGTTTGTATTTCCACAGTGTGAAGGGAAGGTCATACGAGTTTAGGAATAAACCACTCATTTTAAAATCTTCCCAGTCTTTGAACATTACAATGCACCATAACTTTTGTTAACGCTACAATAAGTAAATCCACTTCAACAGCTATGCTATAGACATATACAGAGCTACCACAAAAATTGAAGTTCTAAGACAAAATTTTAAGGATGACTGCGCACTTGTTTCTCTGACACAAAGCCTACACAGTGACCCTAAAAATACAGACTTTTTTCAACTACTAACGTTTTTTGTCAGCTTTTCAAACTGTTAGTTTAAGTATTAGTGGCAACTTTGTTAGATACAGGTACTGAGGCAGAATAATCAGCTCATTAAATCTCTAAGTCTCTTCTGCTCACCAAGCCTGCATTTATTTGATCCAAAGTAGAGCAAAAACCGTAAAATTTTGAAATTTGTTCTCTGTTTTCTATTTGAATATATTTTAAAATGTAATTTATTTCTGTGATTCCAAAGCTGAATTTTTAGCATTATTACTCCAGTCACATGATCCTTTAGAAATCATTCTAATATTTTGATTTGCTGCTCAAAAAGCATGTATTATTATTAGTATGTTGAAAACAGCTGAGTTGAATTTTTTCAGGTTTCTGAAAAAAACAACAACAACAACTTATATTTGAAAAAATAAAAATAAAACAATTTTACTGACTCCAAGCTTTTGACTGGTATAGTGTATAATGTTACAAAGTTGTATTTTTGTTTATTTATTTATTTATTTTCAGATAAATGCTGACCTTTGGATCTTTCTCACAGGGATAAATGACATTTTAAAATATATTCAAATAGAAAGCAGTTATTTTAAATGGTAGAAATATTTCACAATGTTACTGCTTTTGCTGTATTTAGGATAAAAAAAAGGAGGCTTTGTGAGCAGAAGAGACTTCTTTAAAACAAAAAAATCTTATGACTGGTAGTGTATTGACATGCTTAACTAAATATGACTAGAAACGTCTAAATACTAAAAATCGTTTTGCAAATGTTTTGCTTGAAAAGATACAAAAAACATAAAATACATTAAAAACAAATGTTGCTTAAATGTCCAAATGAGGACATAGTAATGCTCATAGCATGGGATTTTAAAATTTGACTCTTCATGGCTTTGAATATTTTGGTGCGTTATTTTTTTGTATTGCTGTCTGAAGTCATGGTCTCATAAAAAGCTTAGTGGTTGTCAAACAAAAAGGAAATGTCTGAAAAAGAAAGGGAGGGAGAGAGACAGAGAACAAGGGGAGACAGACAACAAAACCTGTTGGACCAGTTCCCCCCTCCCTTTAAGTTGCCAAGTTCACTTCTAAGGAAAAAAAAAATGTGAAACTCAGCTCCACACTGACAGCTTCAGTAGGCAGTCTCATAGACATGCATACCTATGCATTAAGATGGTGACAGCACAATCAGCACCTTTGACATTTCCTGAATTGATTTGGAGATGTCCTAAAGCAGAGCTAGGACAAGGTCAAAACAGTGCCATAAACAAAGCAGTATCCATGTGTACCTTTTTACAATTATTAGTTGACTCATTCTGTTACGTCAAAGAGCACCCACAGCCACCTCAAGGTGTGTTTTGCCGCTACTCAGACTTCACAGATTTATTGTCATAGTACTGGATGTGCTGCTGGTACTAATGTGCTTTACCTTGTTTCTTTCTCCTGTTGGTGGCAAACTCTGACTTCCTGAGAGAGCTGGGTGCTGTTTTCCTATAAAAGCTGTTCCTGTCAAGCGAACCCACGTAAACAGGTTTCCGTATCCGGCCTTGACCTTCCACATCCATTTTTCCTGAACTCGGCCGATCACTGTACTGGTCCTTGTGCTCATAACTGAGTTGAAGAGGATCCTCGTATGACCGTCTCTCCTTTAGTGTTTGCTTCTGATAAACATCCTTTTCCCATTCCTTGTAGTGTCTTCCACTGCTGCTGTGGTCAGTACTGTAACCATCTTGTCTTTGTTCTAAAGAATTTGACCTCACATCTCTGTAGCGGTCTTTGCTTTTCTGGTCATACTGATCGCTCTCACAACCCTTGTCTTCATAGCAGTCTTTAACACCACTATCATAACGTTCATCTTTCCAATAGTTTCTATCATCCTTATCTCTGTAATCACGCTGTTCTCCGTCTCTGTACTGATAAGAGTCTCTCTCTTTAGGTTCAAAGCGATCCCTCTGCTCAGACTGGCTGTTTTCTCTGCAATCATACCGATCTCGAGGTTTGAGGTCATAGTGGTTACCTTTCTTACGTTCGTACCTCTCCTTGTCATCTAGTTTGGACGGGTCTCCTGTTCTTTCTCTACGGTCATAATAGTCGTTACGGATCTTCTCCTTTTCTTTGTAGTCATAGTAATCTCTCCGATAGTGGTCTCTTCGATCGATTGAATCCCGGTCCCTATACTGGTAGCTGTCACCTCGCCTACGGCCTTCCTCGCTGAAACTACGGTCATAACGGTCCCTGTTTCTGTCATCACTCTGGTCTTTCTCTCTACGATCATAGCGCTCATAATCGTCTCTGGAGTCATAATGGTTTGCTTCTCTGTATTGGTACCGGTCCTTTTTCCTGGTGTCATATTGTTCTTGATGTTTGTCATAGTGCTTGTCTCTGCGTTCATACCGGTCATACTTATCCAGCTCTTTATGTTCATAGTAATCCCGGCTCCTGCAGTCTCCATCTCTGTAATGATCGAGCTCCTTATCGTAGTAGTCCTGGCTGCCACGGTCAAGACTGTACGCATATCGATCTCTGCGACTGTATGGCTCTTGACCCTCACAGTACTCATCGGATTCCCAAGAGTGGTACCGGGTCACATGGTCAGGACGCTCCTTATTCCTTGGGCTCTGTGCAAAGTCTCTGTGATCAGAGTAATCCAGTTCTTCCGAATTCTGATAGAAGCAGTGATTGCCGGTCCACTCTTGTGGCTTCCTCGGTTCCTGGTACACTGCTTCTGGAGATTGATAGAAGAACTGTTGGGGAGGGACCTCTCGGTAAGGAACCTTGTCCCAGTCCTCATATTCCCAGCATTGTTGAGGGTACCCATTAGCTTGTCCGAGGTAGGCCTGGTGCTCCCAGTGTCCTGGTGCGGGTCTGAAATCCTGAGGGCACATAACTGCCTGCTGCTGAAGTTGTTGCTGCTGCTGAAAATGCAGCATTGCCATGCATCGCTCCTTCTCCCAGCCCTCACTCACCAACTCTTCGACGCTCTTACCTCTCTTGGGAGGAGGCCTGTTGAAGTCCCAGGGCACTGGGGCAAATGGCACAGGGTGCCCTAGGACCACCTGTCCCTTCATAATGGCCGTGAGACTCCACAAACAGGGCAAGCTTTGTTAGCTTCCCCAGATTTCACATTCCAGAGCAAGATGTAGAGGACTCCACCTGTCAGGCATGCTCAAACTCTGTGTCACGCTCTAACTCTCTTACTCCGACGGCTGACTGAACAGGACTGTCTGGTTCAGACCTGAGAAACTCAATCTCTCTCTTTCTGTCTCTCTCTCCGCCCACCCAGCCAATGGGAGGAAGAGAGGGAAGGAGGTGGGGGAGGGAAGAAGCAACAACGGAGAGGAGGCAAAGGGGAGGCATTTAGGATTAATCATCGAACGTAGTCACATGAATGGATTAGAGGAAGACTGTGATTGGCTGAAGTCTCTGTTTGCAGGAAAACACAGGCTGGACTTCACAAAAGAGGAGGGAGCATTATCCTCTTTCATTCCGCTAACTTCTCTAAGGTGTTTTTAAACTTGGCATTGCTCATGAGCAAAGCTCATATGCCTCTGAAGACTCTTTTTTTCAGGTTGTTGTGCAACAAGGATCATGAAGTTGTACTATTTTACAGCTTCTGCTTGTGTTTTTCAAGAAGTTTAGCAGGTCTATGTGTTCTGTAATCAAAGCTTTATCTGTTCTAACTTGCTCACCAAGCATTTCAGAGTAGCAAGGTTCCCATGAATGTCAATCTTCTACTTTCATGTTTCAACAAGCTGACCTGGGAAAGTTGGACACAGGCCGATTATTCCAGAGAGCACCGTGCACTGTCGAGTGCCTGCATTCTGCACAATGAGCCATTGTTAAGGGCCGCCCCTGGTTTCACAGGCTAGGGCATCTTTTCATGCAAGGCAGAAAAAAAAATGCTATTCATGCGCTTCAGCATAGTATATCACTCCCTCTACAAAAAAGACCAAACAGTACACAGTACTATGACTTCCTACTGCACACAGTACTAAGAAAGTGTCACTGAATACAAATACTAGTAATGTGAAAACATGGTAAAAAGAGAAGAAAAACTGCACTGAAATAGTAGTCAACATTTGAAGTGGATCATAACCTTTCATCAACGTTGTCCTAAAACCAAAACAATACCCGTTCTTGTCTTAGGACAACTTTTTTGATCCACTTCAAATGCTGACTACAGTAGTTTAAGGAAGTAAAATGCAAAATATTGGTCCAATAAACTGAGAATAAGAGATTTTGTGGGTCTGACTGCTTGTTCTCTTTTCTTTATAAACTTTGGTATTTTGATAATCAGTGTTTAAGATCTCACATTTCTTTACACAGGGCAGACCGAAACTGTGCATGCTGTTTTTCACTTCAGAGACATCAGGAGCAACATTCCTCTGGTGTAATGGAGTTGTTCTACTTTGTTTACTCAAGTACAACCCTTTGAAATGGCACTGAATTCACATTCAAAGATACTGCACCTGGTCCCTTACATAAAAAAAAAAAACAACATACATTTCATACATTAATATCTAAAACCTGCCAAATATAATCAGTTTTAGGTTTGTATTTAATAAAGAGAGGTATGTAGAAGAAAAGTGTGACTGAAAAAAAACAAAGTCCTTAGGGAGAACATCGCTCTGAAGCTAATTGCTCCTAATGTCCTCGGATAGAGAGAAAAAAAACCTTATGAATCTCATTTAGGACAAACAAACCTTTGGATCAAAAGCATTCAAGACAGCCACTGTCTCTCAATGAGTGCCTGTTTCATACATTTTGATTAGTCTGAATCTATCAGAGAGCCCAGAAAGTAATTACAGCGACGAAGCATTCAGATGCATGCTTGTGACAGAAGTGACAGAGGACATAGGTCTCGCATGCCACTCTTCTCATCGCTGTTATTAGAATAGCCCTCCATCCAGTCCCTCACAGCCTTTCCAGCAGGCGATGGGATCATACAACGCTTTAAAGAGCCTTCTGTTAACCTGAATAGGCTTTCGTGCATGAGACAGGCACAGAAAAGCTGGGAGCTGGAGATTAGATCCAGGACACAAATGAGCTCTTGATGCTTATTATGAGCACCAAAACAGATCCCAATTAGAACAAGGGATGTGGAAGGGGCAAAAGAAGGCTAGAATGGGACACTCACTCATAGATACACATATAAATGAGCCAGTCAGAATCAAAATCACAACTTCAACAATGTTAGTATGTAAAGAACTGTTCCCACAAAGAGAATGAGAAATATGAGAGCCTGTAGGTTTGATAAGCTCCAGAACTGCCTTCTTTCTTTCTTTCTAATATAGTTTCAAATAACTTTGAATCCTATCTTACTCCAAAATTCAGTTTTGTTTTTGTTTCCAATTCCAGAAGAGATGATGAAATAAGAAGCTCGTCTCCTCCCTCCTTAAGAAAACCGCTGTTCAGCGATAGGCTCTTGACTGACTCCCTGCACTGTAACAACAAATAACCATTGTTTCTACCCTCCCTGTTGAGAAACACACCCTGTTATGATAAATGTGGAAACACATACACGCACATCTACCTAACTGAATAAAGAGAAACACACGAGGACAAGATGCTACTTATACCATTATGACACCCAATGACTCAATATGACACACATTGCTATACTTAAAAACATTATTAAACATTATTAAAGTTTACGAGATTAAAAAAGTAGTATTTCAAGAATAAAGTCAAAATCTTGCATTTATTAGGCCTATTTGTAGTGCGCCAGCCACCCACAGATTTTGAAAGCTGAGATTTTCCTGGTGCTCCCAGTCCGGGTTATTTGCATGTACAATAGGCCAGAATCTTGTAATTGCTACTAATTAATTCTTGTAATTTAGGCTTTATTCTCAAAACACTTCGACTTTTTATTCTCCAAACGCTTCGACTTTTTATTCTCCAAAACGCTTGACTTTTTATTCTCAAACGCTTCGACTTTCTATTCTCCAAAACGCTTCGACTTTATATTCTCCAAATGCTTCGACTTTATTCTCGAAAACGCTTCGACTTTATTCTCGAAACATTTTGACTTTATTCTCGAAAACGCTTCGACTTTATTCTCGAAACATTTCGACTTTATTCTCGAAAACGCTTCGACTTTTTTCTCGAAACGCTTCGACTTTATTCTCGAAACACTTCAACTTTATTCTCGAAACACTTTGACTTTATTCTCGAAACAGTTTGACTATTCTTGTAATCTTATTTTTTTTATTTTATGAGGCACTAAAATGCCATCATAAAATACAGTTTTATTAAAATCCACATTTTTTTTTTTTTTTTTAGAAAAACATCTAAATTTGTTGTTAAATATTGTAAACAGCAAAGAGAAAGTAGTAAAAATTATTAAGAGGAATAAAGAATTTCAACTTAAAGTTCACCACATACGCAAACAGTGTTGCTCTGTTCCACTTTAGTCAGTCCAAGACATAGTTGACACAGAAAACAAGGCATATTCACCAAGACTTGGGCAGTGCTCCAAACCAAAGGCATGCCTGATAAACTTCTGACGAGCCACTGATGAAGCTCCTTGCTTTAAAAATGACCCATTATCAAATCTTAAATCCGATCCAAGTTTCAAATGGAATTCCTTGTATGCTATACTTGAAAACAGATGGCTGTGACTAGCAAGCAGGTTACACTTATCAAGCAAGATGTGTACACAGCTGTGCGCAAACAGTGTATGTGACACACATAATATAGCGTCACGTGCTGTGAACACAAAAAACAAGCAAAAAAATTAATTGGCTATGAAACGGTGACTAATTACAAAACCAGTTCTAATTCTTATTTTAATAATAAGGAAAAAAAGGCAAAACTCTATAATACTACATACTAAGAAATATATACACAACCGCTCTTCATCTCGGTTCAAGTCTTACCTGATGCATGTGTGGTTCTGGTTCTAAAAACATGGCCAAAAAGGGCTGTGAGACGCACCACAGGCTGAACCAGAGAGCTCCAGAGTCTGGCTTTAAAATTACTGCTGCCCATGACTTCCAAAAAGGCTTGATTACTATGGCAATGTCCACTACTTCACCAAAAGAACAGGAGTAGAACTGACACAGTGATTATGGGAGTAAAGAGACATGCAGAGAGAAATGAGAGCAAGAACACTGGTGCAAAGAGGCCATATATTTCATATGTACATGGGAAAAGTGCAACCAAGAGGACCAGCATTCCACACATAATATACGTACGGTAATATACCCATGTTAAAGCAATTATAAGGTAATACCTTTTAAATTATAACTACACATACACTGCTGTTCAGTAAGATTTGTAATGTTTTTTAAAGAAGTTTCTTATGCTTATAAAGGCTGTATTAATGTAATAAAAATTCAAGAAAGAAAAAAAAAAGTTACATTTTTCTATTTTAATATACATTAAAATCTGTTTTTTAGTACAATCAAAACTGAATTTTCAGCATCATTACTCCAGTATTCAGCGTCACATGATTCTAATATGCTGATTTATTATCAGTGTTGGAAACAGTTTCAGGATTCCTTGATGAATAAAGTTAAAAGAACAGCATTTTTTTTAAATAAAAGTATTTTTTAACTATATACACTACCGTTCAAAAGTTTGGGGTCAGTACATTTTTATTCTTTCTTTTTTTTGAAAGAAATTAAATCTTTTATTCAACAAGGATGTGTTAAAATGCTAAAAGGTGATAGCAAAAGATTTATATAGTTAGAAAAGATTCTTGTTTTGAATAAATGTTGTTCTTTTTTAACTTTTTATTCATCAAAAGTATCACAGGTTCCAAATATTTGGCAGCACAACTGTTTCCAACACTGATAATTCTAATAATAAATCAGCATATTAAAATGATTTCTGAAGAATCATGCAACACTTAAGACTGGGGTAGTGATGCTGAAAAATTATTTTTGCATGACAGGAATAAATTATATTTTAAAATATATTAAAACAGAAAACTTATTATTTTATATTGTAATAACATATTTTATATTGTAATAACATTTTGCAATACTTCAGTTTTTTCTGTTTTGATCAAATGCAGCCTTGAGCATAAGAGACTCCATTAAAAACATTACAAGTCTTACTGATCCCAAACCTTTGAATGGCAGTGTACATCAGACTATTAGGTTTGAAACTGTTAATTTAGTATTTGTGGATAAAGTTTGTGCAAACAAAGCACTAAAATTTCCACCTAAGACTGAGGTGTTTAACAAGATCTGGCCACTGTACGGTGAATCATGGCCACAATGCCTCACGTCAGACTTTAAGAAATGTTGTGCAAAAACAAGATACTCCCAGCGCCACTGTCTACTGATACTTTCAGCTCAGCCTTATGCCTGGGTGTGTTTTATTCCCTGGTTAGGTGTGAAGGTCAAGCAAAGACCATCTATGTGAAAACACTGAATATTACATAACATCACTGAGTGAGCTTTAGAAGCACAGAGGCTCTTTTAGATTGTTACAGTTGACAGCAACATTGAGAAGACGTCAGCAAACCAGCCAATGCATGTTGATATAGATGAAAAACTTCTTAGGAAAGAAGCTATGTTGACAGACATGCAATGGAGAATTTCAACATAAATAAAAGTATCGACACACCCAGTAGAGTGAACTTTGTCTCAGATGACGTTTCAGTGGCATATCAAAAGCACTCTTTGGGAACACCTCTAACGCTCAAGATGTAGTTTGACCTCAAAAGAGGATAGCGGCTGATATGATGCATGGATGAACACACTGAGCAGCTGACAGGTTGTTTTCTAGAAATAATATGAGCTGCTGTTTGGTTTTGTCAGACAGTGTGACCAGCATAAAACAAATAGATAGATTACGTGGAAAAACACATTCTCAGGCAAGCCGAAGAATCCACTGACACTGTTTAACTTGCGACCCATTTCCTGCTACTACATATGTTTTTTAGTGAATAGTTCCAACACTCGTAAAACACAGTATCTGTAACGTTGTAAAAACACAATGCATACACTGCCGTTAAAAAGTTTGGGACCAGTAAGACTTGTAATGTTTTTAAAGAAGTCTCTTATGCTAATCAAGGCTGTATTTATTTGATCAAAAATACAGAAAAAACTGTAATATTGTGAAATGTTATTGCAACATAACATAATGGTTTCTAATTTAATTTACTTTAAAATTGAATTTATTCCAGTGATGCAAAGCTGAATTTTTATCAGCCATTACTTCAGTCTTAAATGTCACATGGTCCTTCAGAAATCATTCGAATATGCTTATTTATTGTGAAAATAGAACTGTGCTGTCAAATAATTTTTTGAAACCTGTGATACTTTTTTTAGGATTATCTGATGAATAAAAAGTTTAAAAGAACAGCATTTATTGAAAATATAAATCTTTTCTTAACAATATAGGTCTTTGCTAAATCAATTTACCACATTCTTGGTGAATAAAAGTATTAATTTATTAAAAAAAAAAAACAATGAAAATTTACTGAAACCCCAAACTTTGGAACGGTAGTGTATATAGTTAGAAAAGATTTATATTTTAGATAAATGCTGCTTATTTTAAACTTTGATTCATCTGCAAAAAATGATTTCCTTCCTAAGTATTTTTGTCTTGTTTTCTAGTATAAATATCAAAAAATTCTTGAATCAGGATGCATTTACTTGACAAGTAAAATGACTTAAGATATTATGTCTTGTTTTCTGAAAACGTTATCCAACTTTTGTTAGTTTTTGCTTAAAACAAGCAAAATTATCTGCCAACCCTGGTGAAAAAACCAGCATATGCTGGTAGGTATGTTTTGATGCTGGAATGCTGGTTAGGTAGGTTTTGATGCTGGTTTAAGATGGTCCTTTGCTGGTTTTTGCTGGTCATGTTGCTGGTCAAAGACCAGCATGAACCAGCAAAGGACCAGCATAAACCAGCTAAGGACCAGCATAAACCAGCAAACGACCAGCTTAAACCAGCATCAAAACCTACCTAACCAGCATCCCAGCATCAAAACATAGCTACCAGCATATGCTGGTTTTTTCACCAGGGAATGGGGAAAGAAAAATAATCTTGTTTAGCCTTTGAATTAAGATTATTTTTCTTACCCCACTGGCAGATAATTTTGCTTGTTTTAATCAAAAACTAACAAATTCTTTCAGAAAACAAGACAAAATATCTTAAGTCCTATTATTTGTCAAGTAAATGCATCCTGACTCAAGAAGTTTTAGATACTTATACTAGAAAACAAGACAAAAATACTAAGGAATAATAATTTTTTGCAGTGTAAGCAGCACAACTGTTTCCAGCATTGATAATAAATCACCATAAGAATGATTTCTGAAGGATCATGTGACACTGAATACTGGAGTAAGGATGCTGATATTTCAGCTTTGATTACAGGAATAATTTTTTAATGTATATTAAAACAGAAAAAAACATTATTTTACATCATAATTTCTGTATTTTTTATCAAATAAACGCAGCCTTGATGAGCATAAGAAACTTCTTTAAAAAAATACAAATCTTACTGACCCCAAACTTTTGAACAGCAATGTATACTGATATGTGAGTAAAGAGAGGAATTAGTTACCTTGCAGCTGCTGCTGTTCCAGGGTCAGTGTCTCCATGGTGTAGGTGCAGAATTCCAGATTCTCCAGAGCCTGTTGTCTCGAAGTCTCATCCTGCTCCTCTTCCAGCATGGCCTGCAGCTCCTGGGCTGTGTGAGAATACATATCAATGTCTCTTTCCACCTCCTCCAACCTCAAGAGTAACCTATATTGCTCCTGTTCCCTTTCTCTTTCTCTCTCCATTTCATTCTCCATCTCCAGAGCATCCTCAGCATCCTCCACCTCTTCAACATTCTCTTCCGGCGAGTTATAGAATGGGTTGGAGGTGGGTGGAGAAGGGCCTGGCATCACAGCGCTGGTGCGTGGGCACGGAGGAGGTGGGCGTGGAGCTGGACGTGCGGGTCTGTAAGGCTGAGTAGCCATACGTCCATTGGTTTGAGGACAATGCGCGTTTGTAGGTGCTGGTGGTCTAAGGACCCTTGGTCTAGGAGGAGGTGGACGTAGCGTCTTCCGCCTCTCCAAAGAAGAGGAGGCGGAGTCAGATGGAGAGGAAGTGGAGGGAAACAGACGTTCCATCACAGAGCCACGGATTATGTCATTCTCATTGCTGTAGTCCATAATGGAGAAGTGGCGGGAAACTTTATTGCCCCTTCCACCGCTAACCTCCTCCCATCGGCTCTCTTCTGTGGTGCCATTGCCACGACCTGGCAAGCTCCGTTCGAACTCTATCAGCTGCTGGGAAAGCTTGGCTTCAAGATCCCCAGCTGACACAGCCAAAGTCCCCAATGTCTGAGACATTGGTAACCCATTTGAACCCTGTTCCTGAGGCCATGCCCAGTGGTTGCTTCGACCACCGGATGTTAGGTCTGCATCACTGACGCTCGCATGGCGAGTTAACTTCTGCCTGTTCTTCTCAGCAGAGATTTTACTGCTGAAGGGGTTTCTGCTGTCATGAGATGCGTAGTTACCACTGTTTCTTTTCCAGGTGGAGTTAGGTGAGGTTCTGGTGGGCGGATTCAGACTTTGCTTCCTTGTGTTGGGTGCTGGGGGAGGTTCTCGTAAACTGGTGGTAGAACTAGAACTGTATTTTCGATTGCTGAGGGCTTGTAGACTTGGCCTGGGCGGCAGCTGGGGTCTGCCCAGGTTAGGACTGTCAGCTCTGGTACTTTGGACTTCTTTGTGGGTTGAGCTACTTGCCCTGCGAGGTTGCGTGTGAGGGGGCGGAGGTCTTTCTTGCCTTCTTTCTTGCGACTGAACCTGTAATTGAGTCGTTTCTCTCCCTTGAGAAGTTTGATCGGAGTGCATGTAGTGCACTTGCTCATCCTTTCTTTCCTCCTCCCGACGCTCAAAGTAATCTAGGTCCCACACTGTGTGGTCTTCCTGAGTAGCCCAATCTTGTCCATATTCTGGCACTGTGCAATCTTGTTGAGCTGAGGTATAGTCAGGAGTGTAACACTCTTCTTCTCTTTCAGGTACACTAATTTCAGTCTTGGTTTGTGGGACAACCTGCAGGTGGCCTTCTATCTTGACAAATCGATGAGGGAAAACTCCTCTTCTGCCATGTATCTGCCCCTCCAACCAGCCGTCTTCCAGCGTGCTGAGGATGCGAATCCTATCACCAACATCAAAGTCAAGCTCACCAGGTTCAAGGGCACGAAATTCATAAAGCGCAATACCATATATAGCTCCCTCTTCCTCCTCCTCCTCTTCCTCTTGCTGTTGTTGAATCTCCATTTCTGGACTGTCCTCATCCCGCTCTTCCTCCTCCCTCCTTTCTTCGTCCTCCATGCCATAACCCGAATACTGCTGCAGGGTCTGAGCTTCAGGCTCCTCCAGAGGTGAGCGCAGGGGTCCGAGCAACTCCACAAAGCCCTCAGGGAAGACTCCCGTCCTGCCATCCAGCTCTCCCTGGAACCAGCCTGGTTCTGGCAAGCCTATGATGGTGATGACATCGCCCTCGCGAAAGTCCAGCTCCTCGTCCAGCTGGGCGTGAAGGCTCATGAGGGCACGGGCTTGGCCCAGCGCATGTGGGGGAAGCTCGGAGGCCTGGGCGGCCGCGCTGCGTTCTGATAGCTGTCTGGATCGTCCGGAAAGCTCCAGCTCTTTAACGCAAGAGGTGGGGAAGAGCCCGCGTGAGCCCCATGCATTATGGCCTTTCATCCACACAGCATCCACACTGCTTTCAGCAGCAACTACATCACCTAAAGCAGGAGAGAGTCATAGAAGATCAGGATAAGAAGGACTGAAATGTTCTTAACAAAAAAACTGGCAATAAGTTACAATAAAAAACAATTTGGTGAAAACATCTTGAATTTTTTAGTAACAACTACTCCAAAACTGTCTTAGCTGACTTCCCAGCATATAGAGCGTTTTTGACGGCACTGAACATAATCAATGCCACCGAACGGAACTCCGAACTGATTATTGCTGCTGAAAATGGTCAATTATTATTAGGAAATACACTTGGAGTACTACAGACTGCCAAAAGTTATAACAAATCAAGGAGAAGAGTGCAAAAAACTGTCTGAGGAACAAAAGATGTTTGTGGTTGGCCAAACCGAACCAGGATTTCCAGGGCAAGAATCTTGACAAAAAACGACTAATAAATTAGGCTAATATCTTTATTAATACTGCTCGTACGTATCTTTACCACCTATTAATTTTAGTTTGTCAAAATATTGTGCCCTTTCCTGCTTACTAAGTCCTTCTCCATATGATTTAACAGCTTCCACATGTTTTTTCAGTGGTTTAGACAGCATTAATTAGCAGAACAACGCATTCAATAGCACATTAACTGTACAATCAATGCTGTTGTTTACATCCGAGTAACTCCAAAATAGCCGTGTATCCGGATAACTGACCAACTGACCGGGTAACTGCAAACCCTCTATTATAATGAGATCTCTGCAGCTTATTCAAACTGCAGTGCAAAACTTGTTAATGTGTATTTATTAGTCGTTTTCGTATTATAAAAAAAGATACATATAATAATCCTGAAAACAAGATACATTTACTTAGTCTGTATCAGAGTCAGAAATTGTGAGGGCAATTTTTAGAATTACCTTATTACTATAATCACCATATTATGTTGTCTCTTAAGTCAAATACTTTAATTTACCCAATTACTTTAATACTTTAAACCACTGTCAATAACAATACCGTTTAAAATTGTATCTAAATTATACATGTAAAAAAAAACAGGAGCTCATAGGGCTGAAATATTATTATAAAAATAATTATTTTAGATTACTGTGCTTTACATTGTAATAATGATTAGTAATATCAATATAGAAAACAATACAAAACGTTTGATCATGACGTTAATCTAGCACTAATTATTGCAAAAATCCTTGTTATAATCACTGAAACTATTAAATTAATCTTTTGCACTGTTTGCACTGTGTTGTTAATGATGAGGGAATTTGTGAGTGTGTGCACTCATCAACAGCTCTGGCATGACTAATCTAAGCACCTCTAATTGGCCAATGCAATCCTAAGTTTAACAGAAATGCGTTTGATTGGTTATAAAGCTTAGCGGTGCATAAAAGCAATTTCATGCAGCGTGAGAGAATCTGAATGTAATTCCGTGAATTGACTGCTTTCATTCTTTTTCACATTTCATTTTAATTGTGACAGACGTAATACATTGTTTAACTGCGCTGGGGCATTTTTTGCCCCTTTCTCTTAAATATATAGGGCATTTTTGTTCGTTTTGGTGGCATTTTTGCCACAAACTCTTGTTAATTTCTGACCCTAGTCTATATAGACTGTATCTTTATGTATTTTTATTTAGAATCTAGGCTATTTTAGTTCAGCTTAACAGGCTAAATTAAAATAAGCAAATAAATTAATCAACATTAAAAAAAAAGATAAAGGCTAGATAAACAGGATAAATAATACTATGTATTAAAATAAGTGTATTTTGTCTTACAGCACGACTTGTTTATATTTAAAAATAAGTACCTTCGGTGCAGTAATTAAAGACACATTCTCTGAAAAAACAAGTCTGAATATGCTATTCAACCTTGACTCGATTCACTGCTATTGACACTAGTCCAAAAAAAGAGTAAGATGCGAAAGATGACCATCTGCCTGTGTTCACAGACCAACAATTGGACCGTTCCCTTTGACTGACAACCACAGTGCCCTTCGTCACCTTCACCCAATAGTCCCTCCAGTTTGAAAGTCCCTCACACCCAAAGTGTAAACAACTTTCTCTTTATGTAAGAACATGTCGACTTCTGTACAGCTTAAAATAATCCTTAAGAAAATCTGTTCACTTATTTACATAAGGATTTAGGTGGAATAAGTTTTGCATTAGCTGTTTTAGTTTTATTTGCATTAGATAATACTTATTTGCATAACTAGAATATTTGTTTGAAATAAACCCATGCTAAACCATCTGCTAAATGCATTAAAATTTAACTAGCAGGTGAGTAACTGTGTTGACACATATTCACATTTATTTCTTTACGCTGGCCTTGTAAATAGCATTAGGAGTGTGAAATTCACCTCTGACCTAAAGTGAGTTTTCACAGTGGTCACTGGTGTGGTCAGTTTCACTTAGCAAATACGCACACATACACATCAACAGGAGCCAGAATGTCCATTAGGGTCACAAGGGCCACATTCCACACAGACGCGCTCCGCCTCCCATTGTGTTCAACTCATAAACCAGAACAGCGTATATGATCCCCACTGACATGATAGGGGAAACTAAATTTGTCCAGTTGTGTTTTTCAAATGAAAATAAAGGAAGTCTGCGCTAGACAAATCACAGTTTCCACATTAGATCAGCACTGACTGCTACAAACGTCTACTCTAAAGCAATATACAACATAAACATACGTAATATATGCAAAACATCAAACACAAAGCATTTTCCAAACTCAGCAATGAAACGTTTACAGAAAAACATTACAGAACAGATAGGAGTAACATAAGTAATACATAAATATCATTTTTTGTATTACCTTTTGGGATTATAACTTGGGATCATTTACTCTACACAATATAAACACACAACTACTGACATCTAGTGGTGAACTAACATCAGCACTTCTTGAAAAAGCTGGAAACTCTGATGATATATATAGAAGATATATAGACCAAAACAGACCGTGCATACATCATGAATAAAGATGCTTGATGACTCAGAGTTTCCATTTTTGATTAACTTTAATAGTTAAAACATCAAACATAGCAATTAAACCTCTAAATCCTCGTATAAAGTGTGTTTTCTCTGTTTCTTTGGTTACAGAAGAGGTGATCTACGATCTAGGGCTCTACTGTCTACTATATAAAATGAAATATACCTCTCATATATGACATTACGTCACTCTGGGCAAGCAGGATTTATGCTGAAGGAAAGAGAAAACGGCAGTACAAAGGGATTTAACTCAGTCATTTACCTAATGGTAAGCCATCAGATATGTAGCATAATTTATAGATCACCCTCATGTTGTTTCAAACCTGCATGATTTTATTGCTTATGTGGAACACAAACATCTTAAAACCAAACAATAGTGTTTTTTGTCATTTTTGGAGATTCACAATCCCCAAAAATGTGCATCATTATGGGGACACTGTTATGTCTTTGAATTGTTACAGGAAAAAAGAAAGCCATTTAGGTTTGAAACACAATAAGGGTGAGTAAAGGATCCCTTTAAAAGTGCATTAAGCATTTGCATTATCGTATTTTCCTTTTGTAGTGATATATTTTGCACATTCCTTTACCCTCTATGAATTATTACCCTGTATAAAATTCATGGATCTTCAATAAGTAAGAGAAAAATGTATGTACCTCTTTTTAGTGGTAAGTTTCCAGCCTCCGCAGAGTTAAAATCATTGATGCACACGTACAGATTCTCTCCTGTCTTGGTGCTTGGGATTGTAACAGGTTCCACGAAAGTGCTTGGAAACTGGCCTGAAGGCAGAGGGAATGAAAAGATATGAACACCGATATCCCAGACAGAACACTTACGTGTACAGAGAATCCTCTCACGACTTTACCTGTGACTCCATCTTTAATTCCAAGCAGCCAAAATTCATCAACAACGCTGAGCACTTCGATGACATCTCCAGTGAACAGAGGGAGTTCTTCAGAGACGCTGGGCAGGAACTCAAACACGGCACGCACCACCGATCCAGCCTCCATGTTCACTCATCACCTGTGCATCACAAGCAAAAAGAGATGGATTAAACATGACACCTATGCAACAAACATATTTTCAATACAGTTTTCCCAATGGATTTGTCAGTGGGATGCCTTTTCCTGAAGACCTACACTCATTACACATTGTGAAGTGATGAGCTCAAAACCTAATGACGTCAGAATAGCTGTTTGGAAAACAAGAATCCGCATTTATTAGTATCAAGGGAATACCCACGCAATCCATTTATTTTTGTAGTAAAGTTTTTTCCCCTGTTAATCTAGTTGAACCAGTTATTTGCTATTATAGCAACATACACTACCAGTCAAAAGTTTTTGAACAGAAGATTTCTAATGTTTTTAAAAAGCATTAAGCTTGCATTTATTTGATCCAAAGTGCAGCAAAAAAATTGGAAATATGTTTACTATTTAAAATAACTGTTTTCTATTTGAATATATTTTAAAACGTAATTTATTTATGTGATTTCAAAGCTGAATTTTTAGCATTATTACTCCAGTCACATGATCTTCAGAAATCATTCTAATATTCTTATTTGCTGCCCAAAAACAATCATTATTATTATGTTAAAAACAGCCGAGTAGATTTTTTTCATGTTTCTGTTAAATAGAAAGCTTTTATCTGAATTAAAAATCGTTTGTAACATTATAAATGTCTTTATCATCACTTTTGATCAATTTTGAAGCATCCTTACTAAATAAAAAGTATTAATTTCTATTTTTTTTCTTCTCCAAAACAAAACAAAACAAAACATTATACTGACTCCAAACTTTTGAATGGTATTGTATATAATGTTACAAAAAGCTTTTATTTCAGGTAAATGCAAATTTTTGGATCTTTCTATTCATCAAATAATCGTGAAAAAATGCAATCACCTGTTTTAAAAACTGCTAATAATAATAATAAAATTTCTTGAACAGCAAATAAGCATATTAGAATGATTTCTGAAGAATCATGTGACACTGAAGACTGGAATAATGATGCTGAAAATTCAGCTTTGATCACAGGAATAGAGCACATTTTGAAATATATTCAAATTAGAAAGCTGTTATTTTAAATAGTCAAAATACTTCAAAATTTTACTTTTTTTTTGCTGTACTTCAGATCAAATAAATGCAGACTTGGTGAGCAGAGAAGTTAAAAATATTAAAAAACAAATAAAAAACTTGACTATTTTGTTAAATTAAGTATCAGAAGCAAAGTATATATATATTATTAAACATTAAGATCAGTTTTATGAATAAATGTGAGTTACACTGGCTAAAAAAAAATGTGTGTAGATGGTGAAGAAACAGGATGACTGATTTCACCTTTCTCTTGGACGACATTTCTTCAAGTTCAAATGTGTTTATACACTCTCTAAAACACATTAAGTCATTCACATGAGAGCAATAATGGGGTGGAGCCCAATTTGAGCGGGAGACTGTGCAGTCCAAAGTTAATACACAATGATGAGTCATAAAGTTCAGCACGCATTAAGTATACAAGCTTTTGTGACTCTTAAACAATGCCAATTCATATGAAAATATTTACAGGAAAACACATTTCTGCCAGAATTGGAAGCTAGATCACAGTCCTCCTTCATGACAAACAAATAGAGATTGATCCAGCACACTAATGAAGCCAATCCCAACTCAACGGAAGATTAAGTACCACTGTGTGAGTGTGAATACGAGAGTCAGAGAAATATAAAGAGAGGAAACGAGAGCTGAAACGCACATGTTTCAGAAGCTCAAAGAACTCTCTGTCTGTGTGTGAGAGGGGAGTGTGTGTCTCTCTCGGGACCTCCCGAGTGTCGGGGTGAGGGGTAACAGGTGACCCGACAGAAAGGTGACGGGGTCACAGCAGGACTTGTGTAGTTGCCAGGTGAAAGACTGTGTCTGAAAGTGACATTTTGACTTTGCTGCTTACAGATGACTGTGGTTGAGTCAGGCTTGTGTGATAAAAGATGTAGAAGGCAAAATACAAAATACTGCAGCCTTGAAGAAACTTAAAATCCAATACAAAAGCCTAGTGTTAACCCACACCACCGCTTTTCCCCTGTGGCAGAGAGAGCATTCATGATGTTTAGAGTCAAAGAAGTGAAATCCACTCACGTACATCTGCAAAGAATTTGAGGGTGAAAAAAAAAAAAAAAAAAACTTTTTAGTCAGGCAACAACATAGACACCTTTTTCTCTTGCACTCTGCCAGGTCCGCATTAATGTGCCAATGGCTGTACTTTTCTATATATATATCTATATATATATATATATTTTTTAAATTTAAAAATAAATAAATAAATTATATATACACTACTAGTCAAAAGTTTTTGAACTGTAAGATCTTTATTGTTTTTAAAGAAGTCTCTTTTGCTCATGAAGCCTGTATTTATTTGATCCAAAGTTCAGCAAAAACAGTAAAATTTTAAAATATTTTTACTATTTAAAATAACTGTTTTCTATTTGAATATATTTTAAAATGTAATTTATTCCTGTGATTTCAAAGCTGAATTTTAGCATCATCACTCCAGTCACGTGATTCTTCAGAAATCTTTCATATATTCTGATTTGCTATTAAAAAATATATTATGATGTTAAAAACAGCTGAGTATTTTTTCCAAGTTTTTTTGATAAATAGAAAGTTCAAAAGAACAGCATTTATCTGAAATATAAAGCTTTTGTAACACTTTAAATGTCTTTATCCTCACTTCTGATCAATTTAAAGCATCCTTGCTAAATAAAAGTATTAATTTAAATTTAATTTTTAAAATGTTTTTGAAACATTATCCTCACCAAGACAAAAATACAGTAAAAACAGTAATATTTTTAAACATTACAATTTAAAATAAATGTAATTTAGTTCTATTATTCCTCTAGTCTTCAGTGTCACATGATCCTTCAGAAATTATTATATTATGCTGATTTTGCACTAAAAATGTCTTTATCAATGTTGAAACCAGTTGTACTGCTAAATATTTTTGTGAAAACCATAAAAAAAAAGATTTTTTGATGAATAGAAAGTAAAAATAATTTATAATAGAACATTACATTGTAATACATATTTACTGTAACATCATAAATGTTTTTATTTTTACTTTTGATTGATTTACTGCATCCTTACTAATAAAAGTAAGAATTTCTTTTTTTTACCACAGACTTCTGAATGGTAATATAAACTGAATTGCTGTAACTGAATATATGAATTTCAAAAATATATTATAATAAATACATTATACAGTATAAAGGATAATCATTTTATGATTTGCTTTAATAGCATCATTAAATCATTACTGTTTAGATAAGGTTAAATGTTAACTTCAATATTAGATGTGAGTAAAGATAATTTCAATATAAAAATACAAGAAACGAGCACACATTTAAATATCCAAAATCAACAATACGTTAATTAAAGAAAAAAAAATCTAAACTCATGTGATCATGATATATTAGTACCTCACTGGATATCAGATTATTTTATCATCTTCATATGTAAGTGGTGAATTAAATCAATTATTAATCAATTATTAAATGCTTGGCTCTTTTAATTTCAGTTCATTAAATGATCATGTGGCATAATGTTATTGTGTACAGAACGCTGTCTAAAATCTTAAAAGGTGCCTTCATACTAAAATTCTGTCTATTAAGTAACTGATGGACTGGGAAGAGAGACAGCTGCTTTTGATTTTGGATACTGCCAGTGTGTGTCAGTTATATAAAGAATGCACTGACGTAACTCAAGAATATGAGGGAGTTTTAAAGCTTTAAGCCTCACGAGAGAGGGTGAACCTTAAATAGCCCCTTAACATCACTGATGGTGTTTAAATAGCCATTGTAATCAGGTAAAAACTGTTAGATCAAACATACAGCACACATCGTTTATCCAAAAGATTCAGAGTATTTGTTGCTTTCACAAGGGGAAATAAACGAAACCAGAACACTAATAAAATGATTTCAGGCATTTTGCATTCTTCTCTATGTCCTGTTCTGCTGTTCTGATCAACTCCCTCTGAAACAATGGAAAATTCGAGACTTGTTGACTCAGAACTGGATTCCAGTCATCAGCACACTGTCTGAGCACCACTCGGTTGCTGTCAATGAAGGAAGAACCAGCATGAACATGTTCAGACACGAGGGCAAAGCCACAGGAACTGTAAGAGTGGATGAGTAACAGTAAGTCTCATAGGATCTTTTGAGAGAGAAAAAAAGAGATCCCAGTGCAAGATTCCAATGAGAGCTGGATATTTCCAGCTGACGAGTCAGTTGAGTTCATGTGAGTCATCATGTCTGAACATCAGGCAGAGAACTGGCATGTTCTTATAGTCTACCTGCAGCTATTAAAAGAGATTTAACAATCCACAAAGACTATTGCAAGATTTTACATGAAACAGCTGTTTCACATTGCCATTTTGAACACAATGAAAACGTGTACATTTTTGCCTAAATATCTCGCTTTTTTCCATTTAGTACTGCCCTTCAGGGGCTACAGAAGACGTGACATGTTTCCCAGAAGACAAAATAAGTTAAATCTACCCTGATATTCAAATTCAAAAAGTTTTCACCCCCGGCTCTTAATGCATCGTATTTCCTTCTGAAGCATCAGTGAGTGTTTGAACCTTCTCTTGTGGACTATATGTAAACTTCTTTTATGTGAAATATCTTATTCAGGTCAGTACTAAATAAAAAAAGCAACATGCATTTTGTATGACCCCTCTTATTTTGGTAAAATAATTAACATTTTGCAGATTCTGCAAGGTGTATGTAAACTTTTGACTTCAGCTGTATAATAAAATATTGTCTTACAATACACATCAATTAGACTTTTATATAATTTATTATTTCACTATAATTTCAGAATTATAATAAAATGATGTATTTGTATGTATATATGCAAAAAATACTTGAAAAGGCTTTCTAAATTCAGAAGCAATTTGTCGCTTCTTGTTTTCTACCAGATTGTCTGACTCAGTTCCTCTGACAGATGGGTGGTGTGTGTACAGATGAGGGGGAATGTGGTAATAGCAAATAACATATTTAGCAAATTGTAAACATTATTCCTTGCTCAACACTTTCATAACTAACAGGCAATCCAGAATGCTCCCAAATATCCTAAGAAAAGGGGCAGATGGCCTGTTTTTTGAACTCAACTGACTTCTTCAACATTTTTTGCAGTGCTAACTAGTGATAAATCAGGCAGGTTGAAGCAGAACTTCATACTTATGCCATCCCACCCATATGTAGGAGTTCATGCAGAAACAAGACCCACAATCTAAGTCACGACTAAGTGTATTTGAAGCTCAAATTGCAAATAACGCATACAGAGACATAGCAATTACACTTACAGACTATTTAAAGGGATAGATCACTCAAAAATGAAAATTCTGTCATTGATTACTGTAAAACATTTATCTTGTTTCTAACACAAATGAAGATATTTTTGATGAAATCTAAGAGCTTTCTGAGCCTGCACAGACAGCAACACAACTGGCACGTACAAGGCACAGAAAGGTAGTAATAGCGTTGTCAAAATGTACCGGGTTCGGTACTTTCGGTACTGAAATTTTAAAAACGCCCATTTTCCGCTCACATT